>JARKIB010000373.1:0-125520 GCA_029378385.1 Mycena metata | reverse complement strand
GGTGGGGACAAGTACTTTTTGAAACAACGGTTGTAGGATCTCGGGACGCCGAACTTTCAAGCCCTGAAGGCGGATAATCGCCGCATATGCCACATGGCAGACACTTTCCGCTTTACAATATATTTACGACGTACAAGTACGAGTTTGGACCGATCCTTGTTAGTGTTGACTCAAACCAAGCCATGGAAGGCGGCGAAAGGATCATCCTTCTCGGTGACTTCGGGAATCTCAACGGCGCCGCGAATGACGCGGACAGTCTTCGCGTCCGACAGATGCTCCACGAAGGCCAACGCCATATCGGAACCTAAAAGTCGTATGTAAGTAGAAGAACACTTATCACTCGACGCTCGTATATACGTACCTGCGGCAACGCCGGAGCTGGTCCACACATTCCCGTCAACCACCCAGCGCGCCTGGGGGACCCACTTAATGTCCTTCGGCGTCGCACCCTGGAACATAACTTAATTGTGGACGCTGGGAAGGAAAATTTGAGACAAACGCACCACAACGGCGCGGAAGAATAACTTGTTAGTAGTAGCGCGCTTGCCAGCCAGGAGACCGGCAAAAGCAAGCTGCATCGCGCCTCCGCACACGGACATGACATACTTGGCCTTGGGCGCCTGCTGCGCGATGAACGCGATTTCTTCCGCTGGAATCCCATGTTCCCCGGTTTCGAAATTTCGGGATGGGGCCTACAGACAGCCGTTAGTGTAATGCATGAGCTGGACAGAAGGTGAGTTATGTACCTGCAGGAACCCAGATGATATCGAATTGCTTTCCAGAAGCGAGGGCGTCCGCGTAGGTCATGGTCGGATTGAATGTCGGTGCAAGCCGTCCTCTGACGGAGACGACCGGGTCCATGGTGGGCGACAGGTACTCCATTTCCACGCGGTATGGGACCTCTCCCATGCAGGGCCGAACAAAGGGTTATCCACGTCATTCGGACCAGAAATAATTTCCATGGGAGGGATGAAGTCCGAGAGAGTGACCCCGTCCGAGATACAGACTGCGATACTGAGGATTTGAGGCATGTTATTGGAGAGGGATGGTGTTGTGCAGTTTTTTCCTGTGCTGTTAAGTATATGGCCCAGGTGCCGGCGCCGACGAGACGCGTCAGGTAGCTATGTATACGGAAGGAAGGAAGGAAGGAAGTAGATTTTAACGAGATGGGCTGTTACTACAAACGCCGCCGAGACAGTATGGCAGCTTAGTGTTGACCATCGAGAAATTCTTGATGTTCTCGGCAATTCTTGGCATACGCAATCGTGCGCCGTGGGTCCGCATTGGGTCCGCATTCAAGATGGAGTGGATTGCGCTTTGAGATGCGCAATTTCGAAGTCCAGGATTCAGGTCTTTGGCACATTTGTCTTGAATATAATGCAAAGGAGTAAAGAGGGTCGAGTTGGAAAAGAAAGCGCAGCAAGGAGACCTACGCAAGACCTATGAGAGCCAGAAAAGGACAAGCGATGGTGGCAGTACACTGTGATGGGATATGGTGCCGTTTGATCCGGAGGTTCAAGTTCACGACAGTGATTTCGAACAACGGAGAATTTTTTGTTATTCGTGGCCTACATGTAGGGTGGGTACATGTCATGATTAGTTCCGCAGCAAGCACAATTCAGTGGTCATCTAGGTCATCTCGGGACGCCATCATAACTTCAAGTTGAGCCGGCGCGACGCGTCAGGCACCCGAGCCTGAGGTATTAGAAAAAACCCCGATAATCAAGGAACCCTCCAAATGTGGGACGCCGAGGAAACGCGTGTACAACACAATTGTCGCCAAGTGCATGCATGTCAATGCAAAAGTTGTAAATCAAGTCCAAGCCTGGCAGACTCATTTGAAAGAGAAACGAGAAACGCGTGGCCCAAAAATGTGTTTGTGTGCTATCGTCTCGTTGAATTGACCAGATGTGCGAAAAACGCCTCAAGCAAAATATTCGGTGGCAAAGAACCAAAAAGACAGGGGTTTATTTGGTTCCAGGGAGTGCGACAAGCAGCGCATTGCCAAACATGGACAACTTATTCCTTCCGCTCCCCAACGACTTCTACCTCCAGAAACCGTATCGGCTTGCGCGGAATTTAATCGCCAAGATGATCTATCGAGCTGGATCCATCCAACGCTGAATTGGGGAGACTCAAGCTACTTATAAGCTGGCCTGGGCAGCAAAATTTCGTGGCGTTTGCTCTTGGCTGTGGCTTGGCCGGGACGTTGGCGAAACCTTGAAGGCGGCGTTGGTGAATGCGAACCGGGAGAAAAAACACAAAGCGACCAATCCGTGCTCCCAGGATCCTATTGGATTCTGATCTGCCATTCTTCAAAGTACTTGGCCGACTGGGACGTGCCCACCGAACGAGCGGCGCAGAGCTCTTGCCCCCGACGTCGTCTTGAGCAATCGACTGCATTGTTTTACCTTCGTGATTCTACGCCCTCCGTCCTGCCAATGCGATCCTCCAGCTCCGGCGCTCTATAGATCTACGGCTCCGGCGCTCTATATATCTACAGGTGCTTCGACTGCGCGTGGACGAACTTTACAAGCTGTTTTAATAGGCGCAAGGCTGCCTGAAGCGCGAAGACTGTCAAGATCACCGTGGGGATGTGCTTCGGGCAAAGTGGTACTCCTCGCAGGACAAGGCTCCAAAATTGGTATCACGGTGGAAGGTCCTCATCCCTTGTATCATGGTCACTCGCTGACGACGTGCAGGTGGGGCGGACCCCGACGTCCGTTTGCCTCGCGGCGACACCGACATTGCTGTATGAATGCGGGGCGTATCGATGAATCCCGTCATCATCTACGTCGCACGGCATACTTATCGGTGCCCTCAGTCTGTCCACACGTTACCCTGGCGTGTGGGATCGGTGGGCGGACGCTGTCCTTCGAGACGGGGTGCCCTTGGCCTTGGGACCGTCGTAGACGTCCTTATCCGCATAACCGGTCTTGCCGACCAGCCATTACCCACCCCCGGCCACTTTGCCGGCGACACAGCGCTAACAATCTACTGCATTCTTCCAATTCGTGACGGGTGCTCTTGGGCTTGGGACCGCCTTAGACATCCATCTTCGCGCACTGCAATGACCCACCCCACGACCGCAGCGCCTACATCGACCGCATATTCGCTCCAGTTTGGGCTGCCCGCCTACGGTGCGTCTTCACCGACGCGCGCTCCCCCTTCTGCTGCTTCGGGACGCGACCCCCACTATCAGCGCGCCTGAAGCGAAGCGGACGTCTCCCTCATCCAAACAGCCCTCGACCCCGACCTCCATCCGCATGTCTATCTCACTCCTCGGTCCAGATATACTCGGCGAAATAGCGCACTGATTACCATCGCCCAGCCAAGTCTCCCAACATTGGCGCGATTTCGCCCTCAAAAACCTGTATTCTGGTCCACCATCATGGTGGGGGACTCAGAATCGTGGCTCAAACTGCATTGGCGTTGGGTGCCGCTTGCGCTGGAGCACAGTGGCTCCAGCACCAAGCTGCATATCCACTTTGACTGCACGGGCCCCGCGGGCGACGGACAACTGCTCCCTCGATAGGCGCCACAAGAAGTCGAAGCATCAAAGAGAGTCCCGATGTGCTTCGTGCTGTATCGTCCGGAGAGCGGCTGGGCGAAGACGATGGGGTCCTCTCGATTTGGGCCGTGGATTATTCGTTCCGAGGTGGGATACGATGTGTCAGGCGGACGACATACGTCGCCTGCTGCGGATCTACTGCGGATTTGCAGAGTACCTTCCTCGTTTCCTTCTTATCCATTGACACTCGTACCTTCGAATTTTTCTACGTAATTAAAAGTGTTGGTTAGCTTGAAAGTCAATCACATTTCGTCCTTCTTTCCCTCTCGGCATGTACACCTGAGCAGGCTTTATCGGTACCGTCGTACGCTCGACAGTCAAGTGCTCTCGGGCGCCTAAAACATATTTAAAGCGCGCGCTTAGCGAACTGCCAAATTGGGCGTCTCCACTCTGTCTGCACCCACCACCATCTCCCCCTTAACAGCCTACTCCCCACACCCACTGTACTCGTCTAACTCATACAATGCCTCCTCGCGCTCAAAATCGCGGCGCCGCTCGTGGCGCTCGCGGGGGTGCAGGGCCTGGTCGTGGTCGTGGAGGCACTCCCCAAGCGCCTCATCAAGCGCCTCGTGGGTTTCCCTCGTCCACTATCTCTCTCCATCCTGACATTCTCCTCAGCGTCTCACATTACCACCGTCGGTGTCCGCCGCCCAGGATATGGCTCTGTTGGGAAACCCATCCCGATAAATGTTAATTCTTTCACGGCCAAAGTGCCTGAAGGATCCATTTATCACTACGACGGTGCGTCATGCGTCTCCCGAACTCATCTTTAGGTTGACTTTATGACTTCTCTTCGATAGTGGGTACGTATACGCCCCCGGATCTCTGATAAATAGTGTTCTGACACAAAATGCCAGTTATATCGGCGGATAAGACTCTTCCATCAGCGATGAATATGCGGCTCGTCAAGCAGCTCCAGGACCATGTAGCCCCCGACGTCTTCGCTGCGACGCGTTGCGGCTTCGATGGCCGGAAGAATTTGTATGCACCTGTCGAGCTCAATCTCGGCGGGGACTCGCGCGAGGTATGTACGCGAATCGAGCTGCAGAATAAATCTGGACCGTTCCTCAGTTCGATGTGATCCTTCCTCAAGCTTCTGGGGCACCCGTGAATAACGACAGGCCACCCAAAATCTACAAGATTCGGCTCACACTTGTCGCGAAGATCAACACCGAGTACGTGTAACAGTAATGTATCGGAAAACATCCTGACTTTTCGCATAGAGTCCTGCATCGCTTTATCGAAGGAAACCAGTCGCAAGACAGCGCGGTTAGCACCGCGCTCATGGTATGTCCCTTCTTGGTCCACGTCGTTTACATCTCTGACCTTTGCTCCAGGCCCTCAACGTCGTGATACGCATGGAGCCGTCCGAGAGGTACCCTATCAAGGGTCGGTCCTTCTTCACGGAAGAAGGCTCCAGGAACATTGGCGCCGGGCTCGTCCTCTGGCGCGGGTACTTCCAGAGCATCCGGCCTGCCGTCGGTCGAATGCTCATCAACGTCGACATCTCCACCGGTGTCATGTATCAGCCCGGCGAGCTCATCTCGCTTTGTCTGGCTTTCCTCAACGAACGGGACCCCAACGTCCTCTCGGCCAGGCTCGACGACCGCAAGCGTCTCAAGCTCGCCCGTTTTATCACGGGTATTCGCGTCGTCACGCGCGACGCCAGCAGGACCGG
Organism: Mycena metata; assembly: GCA_029378385.1. Classification (NCBI taxonomy): domain Eukaryota; kingdom Fungi; phylum Basidiomycota; class Agaricomycetes; order Agaricales; family Mycenaceae; genus Mycena; species Mycena metata. The sequence goes on along the minus strand of JARKIB010000373.1, from coordinate 120,271 downwards.
CGCCGGAACGGAGCGCGCGCGCGTCTTGCGCAAGCTCACTCAAGTCGGCGCTAATGGGGTTACCTTCGTCATGCGCGGCGGTCAAAGCATGACCGTCGCTAACTACTACCAGCAGACCACTGGCCGGGCTCTAAGGTTCCCCAACCTCCTTTGCGTCGAGGTAAGCTCGTTCTTCTTTTCTTTCACCTATACTGATATTGTGCGAAGGTGGGACAGGGCGCGTTGATTCCGCTGGAGTTCTGCAAGGTCCTTCCGGGCCAGCTGGTCCGCAAAGAAATCCCCGACGACAAGAAGTCTGACCTTGTTTCCTTCGCCACCATGAAGCCCAAGGATCGCCTCGATAGCATCCGTCAAGGTCTCAATGTATGTATCCTGATATTTCGCCTCGACCTCTTCTCATGCGCCCTAGACCTTGGCCTACGGGCAATCCGAATACGTTCGCAAGTTCGGATTGACGGTCGACAATACCGTGCTTTCGACACAGGCCCGCGTTTTGAGGGCTCCGACGTTGACATATGGACAGGGAAGTAGGATCGCTAACATCGTATGTCTCCACATTCACACTACTTGCTCCCGCTAATCTATATCTCGTCGTGCGTCTCAGGAACCCCGCAACGGAGCTTGGAATATGTACGTTTGTTATACACCTATGGTTCCTTTTTGATGCTTTTTTAGGGCCGACAAAAAGTTCTACCGCCCAGCCACCATCGCCGCGTGGATTCTCGTAATCTTCGACGTCCGCTTCAACGACACCTTTGCGCAAAATGTCGCACGGGACTTTGTGGATGGCTGCCGTAGCACAGGTATTATTTCTTTTCATCTCGGTCGTCGGATCTCAACGTCTAATCGACTCCAGGCATGATCGTCACCCACCCGGCTCCTGTCATACGCCGCATCAACGGGCAAGGAAATATCGGTCCTGTGCGTTATCTCAAATATCCATACAGTAACCCAGCTCATGTTTGGTTCGTTGTTAGCAAATGCAGGCGGCGGGCGCCGCTTGTTTCGCGGAGAAGAATGTCCCGCCGACGTTATTCGTGGTTATTCTGCCGGAAGGCGGCAACGACATCTACACGATGGTTAAACAGTATGTCCCAACCCAGTTTTTCTTTCGTTTTCTGATTGTATATCCACAGCTGGGGCGACGTTTCGGTTCGCCGTTGTCCTTCCCATCTTCTTGTTTGCATACTGAAGTCGCCCTGTAGAAAGGTGTCCCAACCCAGTGCTTGAAGTCCCGCAACTGCACCCATGCCAAAATTCAGTTTTGGGCTAATGTCGCGCTCAAGTATGTCTTGCTTCGCATTTTAGTGGTCGTTGCCTCATCTCTTTGTTAGGGTCAACGTCAAGCTCGGCGGCATCAATGTCATCACGGACCCTGCACAAGTTATGCTGCTGTCCGACCCGCACAACCCCACCGTCGTGATGGGTGCGGACGTCATGCATCCGGGGTACAGCTTTCCGTTCATTTTTTGGCACTTCTTCCATCTCACATGTTGTCAGCGCGGGTACTACAGGTCGCCCTTCCTACGCTGCGGTAGTCTCCAGCGTCGACTCCCACGCTGCCAAATACGTTGCAATCCAGAGCGTTCAGGCCTCCCGACAAGAACTGATCAGCGACCTCCAGGAGATGACGAAGGTAGGCTTTTCTTCTTCTTTTGTTTGCAGCATCTTATTCGGCTGCAGTATTTGCTTGAGAAATATATGTCGTATCGCGAAGGAGTCGAAAGGGTACCGCCCTCGGCTAAGGCGCCCAAGCGCTTGATATTCTACCGAGGTATCATTTTCTACCCCGGCCGTAGTCTGTTTCTAATGTCCATCTAGACGGAGTCTCTGAAGGCCAGTTCCAGCAGGTCCTTGACCAAGGTAAATTTCCTTCTTCTGTTTCGCCACCCATAAGCTTATGTCTCTGGTAGAATTGCCGCTCATCAAAGGTTCCTACAATCGTCATTGTCCTTATCGGTATTGAGCCTTTTTCAGCCGCCTGCCAATCCCTCAACATCAGACCGACCATTACCCTTGTTGTTGTGGGCAAACGTCACCATGTGCGGTACGTATTTTCACGCATTCTTCCCGCGCTGATATTCTAATGCAATAAATAATACTAGGTTGTTCCCTATCAATGAGCGGGACGCGGACAGGAGTGGCAATTGCCCCGCCGGAACCGTTGTCGATCGGGACATTGGTCATCCCACCGAGTTTGACTTTTACCTGCAGAGCCACGGTGGGCTTCTGGGAACCAGCCGCCCAGGTCATTATTCGGTATGGTATTTTTCTTTGACCATGTTGGCTGGTGTTCACCAATTATGTACAGGTGCTATATGATGTGAGTGAAACAAGTTACAATCTCTGGGTGTTTTTTTATTGACTCGTCTTCTAGGACAACGGCCTGAGGTGAGCGGCCTTCATGTAGACGCTATTGTAGCTGACTTACTTTCAGTGCGGATACGATGCAAGCCCTTTCATTCGCCTTGTGCCACGTCTATGCCGGCTCTACGCGGTCTGTATCGATCCCTGCTCCCGTCTACTGTGAGTGTCAATCAAGCCCTCCATCTCACCACGATTTAATGGCTGTTCTAGACGCGGACACGGTCTGCGCTCGGGCCAAGATTCACTTTGACCCGAACAAAGCGTACGGGGAATCTGAGTCGGGCGCGACTGAAAACACCGAGACCCTCGAGGCCTACAAACAAGATTTTATGAAGCTCCACGCTAACCAGACTAGCAAGATGTTTTTTTCGGTGAGGCTCTTGTTTCCTGCTAACTAGGTCGTCGCTAATTACTGTCTCCCAGTGAATACTCGCAATCTCACATGACTCACCTGACCCTGCTTACCTTGTACTTGTGGCTACGCCCTACTGCTCATGACGATGTACTAGTACTGAATGAATCAATTACTAACTGATACACACAACCTAAGGGGGTCATTTATGCCAATGCCAATCCGTTCTCCGATATTCAACTTAGTTTGCTTTGATCATGAATCCATCAAAAAATACAGCTGGGTCGTTTGCGTCAGACGTTGAACACGAGGTTATTGTGCCCGCCTACCTAAATTCTCAACGCACTGTTCAAACCCGAGGACATCTGCAATAAATTGATCTGGCCGCACGAGAACCACACACCCGGGGCCATCGGGGTCCACGCCATACCCAGAGTATGCCATACCGCCACCATCCAGGTACGAAACCTCATCGCTGAAGATTTGGTCGTAGGTGGGGTAGCGGAATTTTCCGACAAACGGGCGCGCTAGTTCGGGGAATGCCGAATAGGATACGACGCGCCTTGGTGAGGATGTGAGGGTCAAGACCTCGATGAGGGAGTTGAGATCGGCGCTGGGTGGCGTATATTTCTTGATAGGTGATTCGTCGGCGTGCATTAACTGGTTGCAGAGGTGGTTGAATCGTTGCCGTTGGTTCTCGTCTTCCATGTTTCCCGCAAATACTGAAAATAGTCAGTCAACTACCGTGGGCGGGTTTTCGAGTACTCAATACCTATCAACCTCCATCTCCCATTGGACACGAGCCTGTCAGCGAATTGGGTTGCATGCGCGTCTGCGTAGCAGACTACCATCTGCGATTCAAAATGCTGCATCCGTAGAATGAATATGAGCGAAAGTAAAACGTAACTCTACGACTCACTGATCCGATGATAACGTTCTGCGCTAACGCTGTTTTCGCCGGGGAGCTGGCCGTCATGATCAATGAGGGATCGTATTTCACTGCAGTTCCCGACGTCCATTTCCCCATCCGAACCCAGAGGGCCTGGAATTCCTCCATGCTGACGCCCTCGAATTCCGCAACGGCAGGCTTCCCCGAAAATAAACGAGAGAATTTGTGGTCGAATTCGATTAATTGGCGGGCGACTTCAACGCGTTCTTGGCCGTCTACGGGCGCGCATTTAACGATAAGTTAGATGAGAGCAAAAGACGAAACGAACATGTATCCAAGATCGAGGGGCTGGTAAGCCCTTTCGCGCATGCCGCGAGCTTCCAGCCGAGATTATAACTGTTCAACAAAAGCAAATGTAAAGGACCGACAAGCAAAAAAGGCAACAAGCCCAACCTGTCCATCATGCTAACGTTCATTCCCTGACCTCCCTTTGGCGAGTGGGTATGAAATGCATCTCTGAGATTTCGATTAGGCGAGGATTGTGAGGCATACTCTGCAACTGACCCAGCCAGAAAAACGCGATTCTTGAAAGATACAGTTTTGCAGATTCGTTGCCCGATTTCGTATACCGACCACCATTCCACTTCGGGACATTCGAGAGTATATGGGGCCAGGATTTTTCTGGCGCTTTCTATGATTTTCTCGGGGCTCTGCGCGCTCACGTCCTATCGAAAGAAAGTGAGGTATTGCTAGAGGAATCACTGGACACCTACTATTTTCTCACCAGGTTGTAGGGTTCCCAGCTGAATGTAAAATCGCACGAGGTTCCGCTCTCGTGGAACTATCATCAGGGAGCCTGCGTTTGCAGAATGGAGAACGACTTTAACCCGGATGTCAGGCAGATTTGTGATAGGGCCTACGAAGAGTTGTCAGGTTCAGGTGAACAGGGGAATCCGAAGCAAACCCACGCGCATCCATCACTCCCCAGTAAATGTTCGCCGAGTCGCCCTCGAGGGAGTATCCGAGTTGTCTGGAAACCTGTGAGGAGTATACATAATTCGGAGGACAACGCTTACTTGCGCGTCCAACTGCGGGCGCCGTCGCATCCCACCACGTATTTTGCTTTAATGTTTTCGACTTTCCCGCCGCGAAGCCTTGAACGATTGAACTCTTCGTCTGGAAGAATGTTGGAACGATACAGGCCGCTGGTGGGGTCTGGAGAATCTTCGACGGGGACCAAATGTTCTGTTTTCACGGTTACCGGATGGCTTTCCGTCGGACTGTCGTTATATTCCAACGACAGTGGAGACATCGACCGCTCCACCGCCAACCCTGGGGGGAAATAATATTATGAACGGACTACATGCCTGGAACAAAAACACATACCCCCGGTCTTCATGCAGTCGATGAGGAAATCTTCGATACGTCCTTGATTGAGTACGCTGTGGCGGAAGCGGGAGGTATCGGGCTCGGTATCGGGAATGCGAGAAGTTGGAACTAGGATCCCATCCTCGTCTGGATTGTAAAAGACGACCTCTGCGGGGAATGTTGAGATTGGTCTGGTAGATGCACCGCATCCACGCACCCGATAACTCGTTCGCTTCCCTCTGGATACGTTCCGCCATCCCGAAACTCTGGAATATCTCTATCGTGCGGCACTGCACCCCATCTGCATGCCCTCGAGTGATTTTAGTCGCCCGCTGGTCGATGATGCGCGCCTTGACGCCTGTACGAGCCAGCCAGCATCCTAGCATCCTGGAAGGACAATCAGTCGTCGTCTAGGCTCGGGAAACAGAGTAGGCACAATCCGGCGGGCCCTGCATTGTTAAAGTGAATAGGAGTCGAACATAATGGGACGGAGGAACTTGCCGGCGCCGATAATCAGGACATCGCACTCATCTGCCATGGTAGATTAACAGATTAACTGGCTCCGTGAGAGAGTCGGATGCGGATATCCCGGAGCGGACGTCAGCCTTGGGTTTGCCGCGGCAAGTTTCCGCACGCTCTCGCCGGCGGCCGCGACATCAACGCGGCACTGGGCGGCACTTAAAAACGAGGACCTGTTGTCGTTTGACTCCGCGAACAAAACGCAGCTCGAGAAATAGAGCGACTTGCAAATTGAGGATTTTCGAGCATGATAACGCCTGTAATATAAAATCCAATGAACGAGGTGTGATAAAGTTCTAACATGCGGGTAAGAGAGCGAATCCCGCCCGTGTACAAATGAGTGAATCAATGAGAAAGACGACGGAAATGCCTCGACGTTAAATATTCGCAATCTCACTTCGCAGCTGCTCATACCTCCGTCCCTCGTTTTCCGCACGCTCGACGCTCTTCACCAGCTTATCCTCCCGAGTCTGCAGCCGCTGCTCCATTCCCATGATCAGCATACGAACTTGCTCGATGTGGGCTAGCGTCGCCTGCTGCTGTTCGAGCTGGAACTGGCGGTCCACAGCAGCCGGCGGTTCACTCGACGGGGGAGTTGCTGTCGTGTTCTGAGGTTGGGCATGCGATAAAACAGGGGAGGGCATGGCGCCGAGGGTATTAGAGCGCTGGTGGAGCATCGATCGCCCGTTTATCGTCGGTGCACCTGCTGGCGGAATTTCCAGCATAGACTACAGAGAATTAATAAATCGACAGTCACAAGAGCCAAATAACGCACCTGCCAGTTTTCTCCAGCCAGCCTTGCCAATTCACGCTCCAACATCTTCTCGCGGGCCCTCCCCCTGGTACGAGTCAGTCATCCGCATGCAACCCATGATAATGCAACGAACCGCTCGATCTCGGCCATGCATCGCTCGTTTTCACGCTGCGTGCCATCAAGCAACAGACCCAGACTCTTGTGCTCCCTCTCTAGTTCTTGGATATTTTCGATTGGTGGCCTTTGGGCCAGTTGCGCCTGAAGAGCCTCGACTTGGGTCTGTAGCTGCATAAAAGATATAAGTTCCCCAATGAGCCTTCAAACGCTCAAATAACAAACCCGGTCGTTCTCCCTGTCCTTGTCAATTAACTGCCGCCGAAGAACATCTTCGTTCGACTCGTTGCCTTCTCTGAGGACGCCGAGATCATCTGCACCGATAGCAAGGGAAGGCCTTCCGTAGTTGCGAACACTTTGTGCTCTGCGCATCGTTTGCGTGGTGGCAGGAAACAAACCGCAATGAGTCACGTGGACAGGACCAAACAAGGATCATCCTGAGCACCGCCACTGATCGTGGATCTTTCCTTTCACCACGCCAGTGCCTGGTCTCGCCCAAATTCCGCTTGGACAAGTCATCTTCGAACTTACTGCGTGCTCGCACCGCCGATAATCGAATATTTGTTGAACCTCGCACTTTGCGCTGCCGTCTTACGCCAAGCCCACTAGCGAACCTACACCCTGAAGGACCCAGGGCAAACCCAGGCCACGAAGCTGAAAGGAATTTATGAGACATGCTTTTTCGGCCCGAGGCCTCGAAATTCTCGGTCACAGCGCTACCACTCTCTTATTAGCGACTCCGAGGTCGACTCTTAGTCCTCTAGCCCTATTTTACTCAGGTGGTGAGTACGGTCCGTCTCTTTCAGGCGCTATAAAAACGCGGTTGAGTCCAAGGCAGACGCCATAACAGTTGAGCTCGTTCCTGGATAGCTATAGCTGATTACCTCGTTTGCACGAGCGGAATTCTCTACCGTTGTCTCTAGCGCCTGGTACGAGTTTTGCCAAACTGATTCATCCGCTCGATTCGGATTCTAGGCCCTTCAAACTTTGAAACTGTTGTGAATATAAGCGGGGAGGGCGAGAATATAATAAGAGGAGGTAGGGTTGCAATAGCACTGTTGATTAGAAGGCTGCTTCAGAGCAATCAGATGCTCTAGCGGGATGCCACAGTGAGCTTATATACTACAGGAATTATATCTAGAATATTCTACTTGTTCCTACTTGAACTGTCGGGGTTACTAATCAATGCCCAAAGGCCGAGCTGCATATTAGTAATTGGTCCTTTCCGATTGCGAACAGAATCACAGGGGGGTCGTCTAGGATCCTGGGAGCATCGAATTGGCCACTTTGTGGTCTCTCAAAGACAGACGCTTCAACCGTTGACGCTCGGAACTCGCTTGTTGAAGCCACTTTGTGTTTTTCTTCCGGTTCGCATTCGCCAGCACCGACTTCAAACTTGCCAAGGTCCCGGCCAAGTCACAGCCAAAAGCAAATGCCACGAAATTTTGCTGCCCAGACCGGCTTAAAGTCTGAGTCAATTCAGCGTTGGATGGATCCAACGTAACTATATGGATCCTGACAATTTAATTCCTTGTTGAGATACGGTTATAAGTTGTCCGTGTTTGGCAACGAGCTGCCTCAAGTTGTCGTCCTCCCTGGAACGAAAGAAACCCCTGTCTTCTTACTTTGCCGCGGAATATTTTGCTGGAGGCGTTTTTCGCATATGTGGCCAATTGCACGAGACAGTAGCCTGAAACCACATTTTTGGGCCACACGTTTCATTTCATTTTCGAATGAGTCTGCGAGGCTTGGACTTGATTTACAACTTTCGCATGCATGTACTTGGCCGACAATTGTGTTGTACACGCGTTTCCTCGGCGTCCCACGAGGGTTCCTTGATTATCGGGGTTTTTCTAATACCTCGGGTGACTGACGCGTCGCGCCGGCTCAACTTGAAGTGTCCTCAGATGACCACTGAATTGTTGCTGCGGAACTCATCATGACATGTACTGTAACTGCTCTGCATGTAGGCAACGAGTAACAAAATATTTCTCCGTGGCTCGAACGATTCATCGTCGTGAACTTTGAACCTCCGGCTCAAAACGGCACCATATTCCATCACATTGCACTGCCACCATCGCTTGTCCTTTCTGTTCATAGGTCTCTCGTTGCTGCGCTTTCTTTTTCAACTCGACCCTGTTGGCTTCTTTGCGTTAGCTTTAAAGACAAATGACCTGGATCTAGGACTTCGAAACTGCTCTAGCGCATCTACTCCATCTTGAATGCGGACCCACGCTGCACCCGGGTTGTGGATGTCAAGAATTGCTAAGAACATCAAGAATTTCTCGGTGGTGAACACTAAGCTGCCATACTGTCTCGGTGGCGTTGTAGTAATGGCCCATCTCGTGGTTCCGCAGCAGACTTACATAGCTACCTGACGCATCTCGTCGGCGCCGGCAGCTTGGCCACATACTTAACAGCACAGGAAAAACTGCAGAACACCATCCCTCCTCAATAACATGCCTCAAATCCTCAGTATCGCAATCTGTATCTCGGACGGGGTCACTCTCTCGGACTTCATCCCTCCCATGGAAATTATTTCTGGTCTGAATGACGTGGATAACCCTTTGTTCGGCCCTGCCATGGGAGAGGTCCCATACCGCGTGAAAATGGAATACCTGTCGCCCACCATGGACCCGGTCGTCTCCCTCAAAGGACGGTCTTCCCCGACATTCAATCCGACCATGACCTATGCGGACGCCCTTGCTTCCGGAAAGCAATTCGATATCATCTGGGTTCCTGCAGGTACATACTTAACACAATTGCTGTTCAGCTCATGCCTTGTACTAACGGCCGCCTGTAGGCCCCATCCCGAATTTCGAAACCGGAGAACATGGGTTTCCAGCGGAAGAAATTCATCGCGCAGCAGGCGCCCAAGGCCAAGTATGTCATCTCCGTATGCGCAGGCGCGACTCAGCTCGCCTTTGCTGGTGTGCTGTCGGGGAAGCGAGCCACCACCAACAAGTTCCTCTTCCGCGCCATTGTAGTGTGTTTGTCTCGAATTTCACTTCCCAGCTCCCACAACTAAGTAATGTTCCAGGGTGCGACGCCGAAGGATATTAAGTGGGTTCCCCAGGCACGCTGGGTGATCGACGGGAATGTGTGGACCAGCTCCGGTGTCGCAGCAGGTATATGCGAGCGTCGAATGATAAGGATTCTCATACTTACATACGACTTTTAGGTTCCGATATGGCGTTGGCCTTCGTGGAGCATCTGTCGGACGCGAAGACTGCTCGTGTCATTCGCGGCGCCGTTGAGATTCCCGAAGTCACCGGTAACGATGATCCTTTCGCCGCCTTCCATGGGTTGGTTTGAATCAACGCTACTAAGGATCGGTCCAAACTCGTATCCTGTACGTCGTAAATAGATTGAAGGCGGAAATTGAAGTCTGCCATGTGCGGCATGTGCGACGATTATTCGCCTTGATGGCTTGAAAGTTCGGCGTCCCGAGACCCTAGAACCATCGTTTCAACAAAGTACTTACCCCCGCCGTTGTACCGTCACCGGATCCCACCCGTTCAGAGTAGCTTATACGAACAGGCATATCAGAAGCACTCACGGAAACCTTGAGTCCCCAGCATTGACATCGAAGTGTTAGAAGCTCGAAACGAAAGAAACGCCGGGGAAGGCAAATTAAACGCAGCCGGGATTCTATCCGTGACGATATCACTCAGGGCATCCGAATTTTCGTTGATCCGGGGATTGAACAATCCGAGAGGGGGGTTTCCCGGCGGCCAGCCGCTCTTAGTTCAACAGCGCGATGACATTGGCGAAAATGGGGGATGACGCAGACGTTCCATTAGGGGCCAGATTCCCTGAGAGACGTGCTGGTCCTGAAGTTCAACACACACGAATTGATCAGCACAGTAATTCCTTAGCGGCATCCGGCGAAACCCGGGATTCCAATACAGTTGTGGAACTGGGTCCGTTCAATAGAATCATCCCGCGCGACGCGTCAGTCACCCGAGGGATTAGAAAAAATGTCTTACACTTTATGACCCCGAGGAACTTACAACATAATTGTCGGCCAAATTCAAAGTTGTAAATCAAGTCCAAGCCATCGCAGACTCGTTTGAAAAGAAGAACGCAGGCCGAATGTGGCCTTGAGAATGTGGTTTGGCTACCGTTTCGTGGAATCAACCAGACATGCGAAGAACAAATGCTGGGTCCGGCGGTCGGTTGCTTACCACATGAGTGGGATCTAAAAACGGAGCTACGGACTACTTCGCAGATGTATTTGTACGTTTGAACGTGTTGAGTACTCGTATTATTCAAATTTTCCGGGGTCAGACTTTAGGGAAACCAAGTCGAGCTGCTTCTTCACTTTACAATAATCAACCGTGAGAAAATTACCCGCAACAACCCGGGCCGAAAGAAATCACAAACCTGGGGAAACAGGCGAGCCTTTCTTTCCAGCACCATCTGGCGACCTCGTTTGACACTTGGCGCGCGCGCCGGGTCTCAGAATGAAGAGCGGGAATTTTGAATTTCTTCGTTCGGACTTGAACTGTGAACTGTTACAGGCTTACAGTACCTTGGAGCGCTAGCGCGTTTGCGTAAAACCGTAACTTGATCTGAGCAAATCGCCAAGGGTCAGGAGAAAAAATGCAGGTCAATTATCGTAGTCGACCCTCTCTGAATAAGCCGTAAAAGTGATTAATAACAGGTTCATTTCTAGAGTAATCAATACTACTGTGCACTTTCCTTACTCATTCGTCATTATGCGAGATACGCTCATTATGAAATGTCTTCATGCCAACGATCTATCCATCCATCGATTTTGGTGGTATGCGGGGTGGGCATGGTGTGGTACATTGATTGTCGTGTGTGAATGTCGGAAAAACTAATTGAAGTACTTTCATCTTATAAGCGCATATTAGTACCTTATAACCTGGAAGTCCCTTACAACCGCCTTATAAGGCCTTATAACCGCCTTATAAGGCCATTCTAATGTGCCGGGATTATAAGGCAAATTTGTTTTTTTGCGACAATTGGGTTCCGTCCATCGGACCTGTAACCGTTCTTGTGATCCCGTTTCGCATTCACCGCGATTCCGTTTCACTCACCCCCCCAAAAAAGTGAATTAGAATTCCCGTCGCGCATAATTCCGCACATTTCGTTGCTCTTGAGGGGACGCAGGACGTGTAGTGAGCTGACAGGAAGAACCAAGATGAATGAACTTGATGTCGAAAACCACTCGATGTCGAATTGGAGTTTGAAGAGAACGACCAGTAAGCCTGCACCGGCGCTGGCAATCTTGATCTTCCCTCTGGCCGGTAAAGAAAGAAAGGCGTGTGTGGGCGAACGCATCGAAACCGCGATGATACAACGTTAGAATACAGCTTGGTACCAAACTTACTAATTATAATTTCGCCTTTACCTCCATCTCGCGGCGCGAGCGAATAGCACGCCCGACCCGGCTGACGCTTTCCCGTCCCAGTTGCTCGCTAATCCACCAACCGATGTCGACCATCTTATTGAGGTCGATGGTGCCATCTGCGGTACCGGCGACGTGATACTGCGAGCCCTGAAGAGCGTAGAGCACGTCCTCTGTGGCGACGTTGCCGGTTGCCCCGGGGGAGTACGGGCAGCCACCAAGGCCGCCGACTGAGGCGTCAATGGTGCGGACGCCGTGGTCGAGCGCTGTAAGTACGTTGGCGACGGCGGTTCCGTAGGTATCGTGGAACTAGGGCCACTGTGAGGTGAGTATAAACATGTTGGTTAAAGCACGTACGTGTCCCTGCGTATCGCGTTAGTATATCCTTGTAAAAAATCAAGATTGAATGAAATAAGGACGCACAGCTAATTTCTCCACAGGCACGTCCTTCTTCACCTCCTCGAGCATCTCGGAGACCTGGCGCGGCGTACCCATACCCACAGTATCGCCCAGGCTAACTTCGTAGCACCCCATGTCTAACAGCGCCTTCGCGACCTCCCGCACACGGACATAGTCGACCTGTCCTTCATATGGGCACGCGATGACGACGCTCACGTATCCTCGCACGCGTAGGCCGTGATCCAGCGCTGCACGCGCAACGGGCGCTAGTCGCGCCAGCGATTCGGCCGTCGTAGTATTGAGGTTCGCGCGCGCAAAGGCGTCGGTCGCGGCGGTGAATATCGAAATCTCGTTCGTCAAAGGTGGGGACACCTGCTTTTCTGCAAGTAGAGCGGTCACCACGTCGAGGCCCTTCTGATTCGGTACGAGAACTTGGTATCGCACGTTCGGGAGGCGTTCCATTTGCGATAGTACCTCCGCTGTTCCCGCCATCTGGTGACTTCAGCATTTTCTTCTTGTGTAATTGAGTAACTAGACTACCTGTGGGACCCATTTTGGACTGACGAAGCTTCCAGCTTCGATGATCTGAACGCCAGCCCTCCCAAGGCGCGTAACGAGCTCGGCTTTGACGCTGACCGGTATTACACCCTTTTCATTCTGTAAGCCGTCTCGGGGGCTAACTTCCACGATATTGACCAGGTTTGTTGTTGCCGGAATGGCGTAGCTGCGAGTGCCTAGTCTCCGCGAAAGTGCGCGCAGTCGTAGACCCTGCATGGCGGCGTAAGAAGATCCGAGAACCCTAACCCTAGTCGAGGCCGGATTAGGAATTGTTCCTTCCTTTTTGGAACTCAGAATCGCCGTCGACACGGTTCTGCAGCTGTCAGTCCGCAAAGGCGGATGAGCGGATTAGTGGCGCCTTAAAACAATGCAATGCACCAATTAACTCAGAGGTACCGAGGGCGGTATCAAGAACAAGAAACTTGAAGTCCTCATGATCGACAGCTGGATTTTTCGCGAAGGCAAGATTCAACCTAGTATACGTGTCATTTCACACTCTACTAGACTCTGCGTATACGGTTGCATCCTTCGTCGATCCTACCTAACGCCTTGTGCCCAAATCACCCCTGGTGCACATTGTCGAATGAACAGAGTTCCTGGAATGGTTCATCGATTGTCAGGGCAGTTGCGTTGTGAAATCATGAAAGGGTTTTCTTTGGGAGTCATTACGGCTCAGCGGTATCAACAATTCAACCGATAATACGGCAGCAAACGGGGGGACGGAATATTCTCAATGGAAAGTAAAAGTACAGTTCGAGTCCAACGTTTAACCTCAGGAGCAGGCCGCTGCAGGGATTATGAGCCAATACGAGGAATTTTTTGAAAGTAGGACTCACCTCCCAAGCCCGAGACGTCTTCCGCATTTTGGCAGACAATCTCTTGCGTCTCTCCCGCCGGTATAGTAACGTTAAATGCTTCGAACGTTATATCCGTACAGTTCACTGCTGCACTGCATTCAAGCGCGATGACTTTTCGCGCCGACTCCCGTCAGAGGAAGTCGCCACAGCCTCTAAGAAAGAATACGAACCTTCATTAGTGAGAGCCGTCCCGGTCCAATTTTCGTAATGGATGTCCTCGAACTTGTACATCGATGGGAGGTCACCCCTACGCACTTCCAATTCAGCAGAACGGTAATTAGTGGACAATGGCCACTCACGAATGACCTCCGTTCGTCTGGGAAATGGTGGTGGGTCGATTTACTTGATTAAGGACGACATTCTTCAGGGTAATGTTTTGTGCAAAGCCTGAACCGGCGATAAGTCCATATCGCGGCAGCTCAATCCTAGGGAGACTGACCGGGCCCTGCGCCGCCGCCAGTCGGGGGGACGCCGTTGATTGAACCATCCCACGACTTGAAATAGACCTATGTTCAGCCAGCTTAGCCGAGGCACACCTTGTTGGTTGAATTCCAAACTCACCCCGTTTTGCATATTTGGTTGAACGGAGGCGTTAATGCGGGTCATCTATAAAGGAGCTGAGTGAGTCAAACCTTGTTTTTGAGACCAGTGATACCGTCAAATTTTCCATGAAAACGTTCTGAACGATATCGGTCTGCAGCGAAAGGTATTCAACCTTGGTCGTGCAATCAAGAGTTAGAATTCCCATACCAGATTGAAATACTGTCCTAGGGACCCAAACGCGATTCCGTTGCCTCCTCGGCAAGTAATGTTTTGCGCGACAATGTTCGTAGAGTTACCTTTGATTGCGAGGCAATCATCTCTGTGTGCAAGTCAACGTCATCACTGGGTCGAGACACAAATATCCCACCCGCAGGTTATGTCCCAGTTCAGAAGAGCAACATCGTCACTGCGGTATGTGTCGATACCTATTCGCGTTAAGTGATCATGAGTTTCAAAGCAAATGTTTGGGAGGACCGTCAGTGTTCGGCACGATGCTACACTTTTGTTAACCATATGAACACATCGTCAAGGCGTTTTCAGACGTACTTCTGGCCAGCAAAAGTCGCATTTTGGTTGGTGGCGTTGCAGCGCATCCCATCGTAGACGACGCTCTGCGATTCGGCGATACAGTTGCACCAAAACGGTTGAGCTTCAATGGCGAAGTTTCGAATCACTCCACGGACAGCACGGAAGAGTGTCAAAGCAATGGGGCGACCATCTCCGTCCAACCGTGGAACGGTCGTGAAGAAATCCCACCAGGGCTGCGAAGAATGGCGTTCGACTTGAGATATTGGATGCGAAAAAGTATACTCGCTTGGCCGTTCCCTTGAATTCCTCCAGTGTTGTGCGCATCGACCTCGAAATCTTGCCCAGTAATAACGAACCAAGATGCCTGGCTCTACACCCCCGCACTTCAATTCATTCATCTTTGGCGGAAAGTGGAGGAATACCAACCTGAATAAAGACGACTCGGTACGTGTTGTTGGCATTCAGCCAAAAATCGATGTCTGGCACAAACTGGGAGACGTTGGCTTGATACCCGACAGGAAATAATGGGGACGCACACTCAGGAATCCATGCAAGTCGACCTTGGCGTCGACTAAATCCCAGGTCATTTTTCTGCCAATTTATTATTAGAATTGGATGCCAGAAGACTTCTTCGACTCACCGCGTGATATTGAACACTCCATCTTGGAGCACGGTGCGCCCACCGTGACCACATTTCGCGATTGCCGCCAAGACCTGAGCAAGACTGTGTGGAACTAAATCGTGGTGCAAAGACATGGACGAACCTGGTCAGTGTCGTCTCGGCCGGCACCCAGCGGCGAGATGGTGCATGTTGGCCCGGATGATTGGCCTGCTGAAGAGATCGCTGAGAGAAGTAGTACAATGGCAGTCGCGAGCATTTTGAGGAGGACCCCAGGTCCCAAGGGGTTTTATAGAAGAAAGAATTCAAACCGTGACGCAATTGGACCAGTCATGTGTGCAAAACCCGGGCCGGGTTGAACTTGGGTTGAAGGTTTACAATTGCTAGAATACTCGTAAGGAGCCTATTTTTTAGCTCGGGGAAGAGGCCCTGGAATCCGCCGTAGGATATCATCGTCCACCAGTTCCGCCGGCGCCTTGCCCCAAAGACGCTTGTATGCTGCAAGCACGTCCACCTCGAGATTCGGCACAACAATAGCAGTTTCGCGCGCCCGGCAGTCGATCTCCAGCTCGCCGCTCTTCACAAAGGGTACAGCAATGTCCGCAAAGAGCGCCATTTGATCGGGCAAATTGTGAACCTTGTCGAGCCAAATGCTGGTGATCTTGGCGATGAGGTCCCCCATGGAACCCTGGCCACCGTCGAATATAGCGACCTGGAAACAGTCCTCGAGCGCCTCGTCGCGGTAAACTTTCGGCCACGCCTCCTCCAGCACGCTATCCTGATAATACACAGTGCGGGCCGGATCCCACTCTGCCGTCCGCAGGCCGGCGCGGGTGTTCGCGTGCCGCATTCGCTCCGCCCAGATCCGCTCGGCGGACCGGATGATGCGCCCTCCGGCACCCCTGCGCACAAGCACCATCATCGTCGGGTCGCGCAGGCACGCGTTCACGAACACCTGGGACTTGGGGTCGGTCAAGGAAAGCCCCGCGCACACGACATAGGTGACGCCGGTCTCCTCCCAGTGTGGCACGCCATTGTAAACACAGTTGCATTTGCTCACGACGGAACGAGGAGGGAAGGTGTCGATGCTGTTGGGGATGAAACCGGAGAGACTTAGCACCTTGGAGCCATCGTAGGGAAACTCGTATTTGAGGTTGGACTGGCTGAGACCGTCCATGTTCAGGACCACGAAGCGCGTCAAGCTCACGATTTCGTCGACCTGTAGGCGGTTGAAATTAGCCAGTGTGCATGCAAGGAGGCGAAGGGACGTACGGTTTTGCACACCCGGCGAACGCAAGAGTAGCACATGAATAGCGCCGTCATGTGGCCCCATGCGTGGAATGGGAAGGATCTTCCGCTCAGTTCTTTGTATACGCGTCCGCCGAGAACCGTCACGAACTCTGCCAGGTCATCTTGAGGACGAAGAACATCATCTAAACCACGTCAACATTCAAGCGTGTTTTCAAAATCTTAAGCCTCACCTATTGCCGCGCGAACCTCGTGAACGTCCAGATGACGGATCGCAAACCAGAGTTTCTCGACGACCCCCAAGTCGAGAGTAGAATCCGTAAGCATAACCATGACGGTGTTGTAATTCTGCGCGACGACCAGCAGTTTCGCGTCCGTATAAATCGCACGTCGCACACAGGCGTGGATGACATTGATGCGTTCGTCGTAGAATTTGGACGAAGCCGGGGCACAGTAGCGCGAGAGTCGTGTCTTGATCTTCTCCCAGAGCAGAATACATCTGGATCCAGCGTCAATACCACCGCAATGCACCGGCAATGGACTGACTTTTCACGGAGCGCTACATCCAAGGGGTCCTCGACATCGACCACGTCTGTTGGGTTGGGACGCGGCTTGGTTCGGACGGAAAAGAGTCCATCGTCGTGACCAGAGCAATCCTCCACCTCGGGCGGGTCGGTCTGCAACTCGAGAACCCAAAGTGCATTCTGGGATTTGAGAAGCAGCGAGCATGCGCGCTGTTCTACGTCCGACAAAAGAGCTTCAATTTTGTAGAGCTGTTTGACAAGCGAATGCCAGAACGTCTTGTGGCCGAAGTCCTACCGTCGTCGTTAAATAAAAAGAGGTTGGGGAAAGGGGAAAGACAGACCATATCATTCCTATAAGCCGTTGGTTCGAATGAAAGGACTCACGAGCGAAACCACTCACCCAAAAAAGCGTTCAGTGAAATATGCTCGAGCACTGATGCACCTAATAGAAAAACGGTCAGATGTAAAGAAACACAGCGAAACGTCAGTCGTACCGATTCAAAAGCTGGTACTTCGTGATCAGGGCCTTATTCCATGCCCTGACTGTTTCCAAGGACGTGCACCCCTTAATAGCACCCGGACTATGGCAAATACTGTGTTCTGGGAATGCGTCCAGCGCAGTGTGGTGGGCTTTGTAGTTTATGTATAGCTTGATGCGCTCCTGCATTTCCCGCGTCAGCAACGCGAAAAACGCGTTGAATTTGCGCCACTTACCTCGTCGTGGCGTGGACACCACCGCGATGCTTCCTTCGTCTTTGCATTACACAATCTCCCGGAGGCGTCGAGAGCGGCACATAGGTCCGCGAATTCGTCGACGGCAGGCGCGGGGACTTTCGACGAAGTTTCCTTCTTTTTGGAGGGCATTTGAATCGCGGGTGGCAAACGTGGAGAAGACAGAAGCGCGGCAAGCGAGGCGCCCACGTGTCGTGACGGAATCTGCCGAGACAATGGTGATAGCCGGTCATTTTGGCGTCAACTTCAGAAAGCCCGTACCTCATAGGTAGTATTCTAATTCGCAACAATCGTAACAAAACAGAGAGAAAACTTGCATGCACTAGGAAAAGGAAAGGATTTTCGCACGCTGGGCAAGCTGTTTGTTCCGTACTTGGTTCAACTTTGGTTCAACTTGAAGTCGGCAATCTGTGCGCGTTGACGCTGTACCCACCTTCAGTCGAGGAATAGGTCGGATGCGTTTGGCGTGGAAGGCGAGATGAATGATCGTCGATCATTAGTCCGAGTTGAAGACCGATCAGACATCACTAGCACTATCTCCGGCTGGTTAGCTTGTGGTCAGTGGGCTCAGTGCTCACTGTTAATGCTAGTAGGGAGGTCCAACGAGCGCAACAGGGAGGATTTTATTGAGATACTAATATATGAACACCAAATCTCGATCAAAAATTGACTTTTCCACGGTTGAATATCGTTTCCCCCTCCTTCCTCCTGCCTCAAGGATTTCATCTGCTTGCGGCAAGACACTGTTGAATAAATTGACGCAAAAATCAACCTATGTACCCTGGCTGTGAGCTAGCGTCAACGAAGGGAGTATTCCTTTATTCCTCGTTCTGGGCCCAGATATTCCTCGTGCTTTCTCGGGTGCCTCGATATTTGGCGTGGGACCCGCCGGCCGTCTCCAATCGTTACATCAAAACGATGACAAGCCCAAACAAACAAATCACTTGTTTTCCGCCATCATGTCTGCGGCGCTCCCCGACGAGATTCTCTCCGAAATTCTTTCCCCCGCGCTCAAGGTTTCGGACGAACGATTCTCTGACACATCCAACGTGTCTCCCTTCGCGAAATACGAGCTCTCAACCTCTGCGTACTTGGTTGTGTGCAAGGATTGGCTTCGGGTCGCAACCCCTTTGCTGTACAACGTCGTTGTCCTGCGATCTCGGTCCCAGGCAAACGCACTCGAAAAAGTACTGCAAAAGCACAAGGAGTTTGGCCGCTTTATACACAAGCTAAGAGTGGAAGGAGGATACGGAATGGCGATGCATACCATTCTGAAATCCGCCCCGAACATCACTGACCTCTTTTTGACACTCAAAATTTGGTCGGATGATAGTACGCAGGGGTTGTGTAAGGGACTCCCCCTCATTAATCCACACCGCGTCATCGTTGTGGATCCCCACGAGCGTAAAGCGCGCAAGAATCAGAATCTGGCTGCTTTAACCGCGGTCCTCTTGCGGTGTATTCGTGAATGGGATAACATGGTACTTCGCTATTATTCGTCGCATGTTGATGTTTTCTCATAACTGTACAGCGAGTATTCGACTTCCCATATTCGACTTCCTATGGCGACCCTTTGTGGGCGGAGCGAGCGATGAAGCTGGTAGAAGCCCTCGGGCATTCCAAGGGCCTCCATACCATACTACTCGGCCAATTCTTCCAAATCCCACCATTCTTACGTTCATTGAGTAAGATCCCCACCGTGCAGACCTTGCAGTTCAAGGTGCACCCCACATATATCAAAACGGTCATCGACGGTCATCCCCGTTTAAAGGCATTGGTACGCTACCCGTGAGTTCCATTCCGTTTTCTTCTTCTTCTTCGTAACAATTCTTACTCCACATTATACAGCCCAGAGTCAGTCGAAGTTCCCCAAGGCCTGGTGCACATACCGGATATCGCCCCGTCTTTGAACCCCTCCTTCATTCCGATGGGGTCCGCGTCGGAAGATACTCGAGAGCGGGTGTGGAGCCGTGTGTTCTCCTTCGCAATGTATGTGGAAGCACACTCACCCAGTTCAACCTTTCGGGAGAAACACTCCCACAAATCACACCTCGCGATAGTGCTCGTGTCTAAGTATTTCAATGTTCTTAGTTCTTCGTATGCTACCACGGCGAACTGACTCTGGATTTAGCAACTGGCCCTCCCCTATCTCTATGAATGTCCAAATCTGAGCGACGAAGGCGCAAAGTTGTTGGCCGAGCAACTCCCAAACCGGCCAGAACTTGGCTCGTTTATCAAAATTTTGAGCATGCCTTACGCATCGACAGATATTAAACTTACCCTCATCTCTCTTGCAACGAACCTGCAGCGCTTCCTACCCCTTCAATACCTTTCACTCGACTGTTTCGAGGCTTTGGGTCGGAGCGCCGGCTCTTCCCTCCGCGAAGCTTCCCTCAGCTTCGAGGACATCGAAATACCCACATTACTGCTCGCAAGTTTTACAGAACTGCGAGAGTTGACTATCTCGGCTTCGGCCGTCAAAGTTGTCCCCGACACCACATCAGAAAATGTCTTGCATAAGTTACACACACTTCGCATCGACTCCATGTTCCAGGACATCTCTTTCCTCGACGCTTTCTCCATGATCCGGTGAGCACCGCTATTCTCCATTATCGTGTCCTTGCCCCTTAGTCTTTTTCCTATAGACTTCCGGCCCTTCGCACCCTCCGAATAGACTTTTATCGTAGTTTGGCTTTGGACACCGACAATAGCATCATCCAATTCCTCAAGGCCCATGGAAGTAGCCTCCGCCACCTTTCAATCCAATTCTCCAGGCAGATGCTTCCGGACTTCAAGCTATTCGATATCTGCCAAGAGCTTGTGGAGGTCAAATTCCTCGAGGTGCGAAGTCTGTGATTCATGGCGTCGTAGTTTATTGAGGATCATACAGAATACCAAGCTTCCCCGTGAAGTTCTCACTTGCGTGACACCCCACAAGTCATTGGCCAAAATAATAGTTGACAAAACTGTAGAGTTCGTCTCGTCTCTTTGAATCCCTCATAGTATCATGGCGATAACCTCACATTATACAAGTGACCCTGACGACTTTGATCCTGCTATGTTTCCTGCACTGCGAGAAATTCAGATCCAAGCTTGCAAGTGGCCGACTACGGAGTGCGTACCCTGGCTGAAATCATCATATTCCAACGTTGACCAGTTCCAGACGAGAAATTTCAAAAAGCGATTGGGTTCCATTGGCGGAGGCATGGTTGAAGCGAGGCATCAAGCTCACCGACTCTGACGGACAGCATTGGATCCCTCGGGTCAAACGGGCGAGAGGTCGGTAGGCTTGAATGTTCCGGTAGACGTACGACGGACCACAGGAAACTTGCGGAAATTGTAGACTGAAAGTGATTCCTCCATTTGCGCCTTTGTCGACGAACTTGGTTCAATTTCCGGTTGATAGGCGGCCAAATTTCAGATTTTCTTCATATGCGGTATCGTTGCGCCGACGGCGGATTTAAACCTCTTGTTTCACTTCACTTCCGTTCCACCGCCCCCAAGCACGCGTAAGCATGACACGAAAACGACTTACTTCCATGACAGGACGGTGAACCCACGGCAGCGAATAAGGAGGAGCTAATTGGAGGACATTCCTCGGAGGCACCCTCTGGTTTCAAGGAACTCACGCATTGTACTCCGAGAGCCGGCCGGAGGTATTAATATTGGTGGCGTGTGATGCCTCGTGGGCATACAGGGGTCTGATGGCTATTGGGATGGCTAGCGGATTTCTTTTTTCTTTTATACCCGAATGTTCAAGATCACTGCCACACGTCAGACGAATCTCTTTCTCCCTCTTCTCCCTCTCTCTCTCTTCTCATGCCCAAACTCCGCCGCTCATTCACTCCTCAAAGTATTTACAGTCACTGGTCGGACAGCACTCCCGTCGGACCTAGTTTTCCAATCCACGCCCTCGCAAAGCCATTATCGAAGTTCCTTTATCACCGGCAGGCCATAGGAATCATCGCGAAGAACGGAGGGTCTGCGCTTTCACTGGATATGGTGGAGGTCTTGACGACATACCTCACGTCCGTGTCCTTGATGATTCTCGGAAACCATGCGATAATCTGTCTTCAGGTTCAAGGACATCTTCCCGTCGACCAGAGTGCTCGTTCTCGACCACCTTGGCTTTCGAGCAAAGACCGATATGCGGGACGCGCAAATCATTATGGATTCCAAAGTTCTTGGAAGCGTTCCGGAACTACTTTTGCTATCTGACCCTCACATCCTCCGGACAATCTGCTACCTCTTGGGTAGTCTTGCTCACCACGCCAAATTCAGGGCCGCAATGCGTAAACTCGAATTCTACCCCCAAGTTGTTTTGTTGTTAAGGTGGGTCCTTAATTGATACTGTTCAATCCCAGACGCCATTGACTGGGTGTGTGGATAGCCATAAGAGTTCCGAGGTGCAGTTGAGCGCCGTTAATGCTCTAATTGGCTTAAATATGGTTGAACCATTACTGCCCTATCTTTTGTAGGTCTATGTGTCCATCGCTCTTTATCAATGAACTGATACCGACTCCTCAGATCTCTCGATATCGTTCCAACCACACAGGCAAATATTCCGCGGGCTCTGAGACTCCGGGCAGATCTGGACAATTCACACACGCAGTTGATCGTGGAACACGCATGTACATTACTTAGATCGGCCAACCCTAGCATCTTGCGCCTTGCATGCTCGATTCTTTTGAGTATTACAAGGCGTGAGGGGCTAATCGAAGCCATCGACGACGTCGGACTGGAAACAGCGCCGGTTGTATCACCGGAGGAGAATCTCATTGACGCTGGCGCGTGTGAGCTCCTCGTTCCCTTGTTGAGGTTAGTGGTGAACGGCAGTGTTCCTGTAAGACCGCACTGACTACGATCAGACACCCTGACATGGATATCGAACAAAATGCGATGCGTCTCCTCGCGTATATCAGTGCGAGCTCCGAACGCGGTGCAAACACCACTGAAGATGCCATCCGATGTTTCCTTGCCAATGGTTCAAGCTGAAGATTACTTTTACATATAATCGTTCTAATACAACATACTCTAGGCCTGAATGTACTCCTTCCTACATATTACCGTCCTCCTCCTCCCCTCTTTCTTGTGGGAAATGAATCATTGGGAGTTATAGTTGTTCTCCACACATATGTTGAACATCATGCCCCGGACTTGGCGCCGGTCCGCATCATGAACGGTTTTTAGCAAACGGGCACAGGGAGGTAATAGAAAGACGAGACGAAAGTTTCATCCTGCGAATCACAGAGTTAGAAGCCTGATTCAAGGCCAGGAAAACTAAGCGCCGCGTTACCCTTTGGTTGAAGCACGGCTCGGGCATCTCGGGGTTGAGTTGTGTGTTAAAATTCGGCTCAACGATTTCAGGCTATATTGCTAAGCTTGCCCAGGAGATTTCTCCAAATCACAGCAGCAGCAAAATGAGTAACCGTTGAATTGTATGTTTTGTCGAGCGGGAGCTCGAGTCCCGACGGCTCGGGCATCTCGGGGTTGAATTTGATGTTGAACTTGAACTTAATAATTCCAGAATGCAGATTCCTGTTCGTGCATGGGAGACCTCCTTTCTCTTCTCCACTCCGCGACGATTTTTCTTCTGTTAAACTCCTTCCACCCAGGCCGTTGTGGGAGATCTTCCAAGAATAGAGGCAAACTCCCATACAACTCGGCGGTGGCTAACAACGAAGAAGCAGCGTCTTTGCTTTCCCCCGTCATGTCCCAACTGCGCCGCTGGTCCACTCCTCAGAGCGTCTACAGTCACTGGTCCGACAGCACTCCCATCGGTCCTAGTTTTCCAATCCACGCGCTTGCGAAGCCATTATCGAAGTTCCTTTATCACCGGCAGGCAACGGGCATCATCGCGAAGATGGGGGGCTCTCCACTCTCCGTTGAAACGGTGGAGGTCTTGACGACCTATCTCATGTTTGTATCCTCAAGTCGTTTGAAAGCATTATGTGAATGATTTTGGTTTAGGTTCAAGGACATCTTTCCCTCGACGAGAGCGCTCGTTCTCGATCATCTCGGCGCCCGAGCATTCCACTCAGAGGCAGATGCACAACTTGTTATGAATAATGTTCTTGGACTGGTTCCGGAACTACTTTCGTCGTCTGTGCCTGACATTATCTACGGAATTTGTTGGCTTTTGAACAGTCTTACTCGCCACAAAAAATTGAAGGCCACAATATTATGTGGGCTCGAACTCCACCCCCACCTGGTTCCGTTCTTAAAGCAAGTCATTTTTTGAAGCTCTGCTCAACTACGGATTTCTAATCGAAAGTTAATAGTCACAGAGATCTCGTCGTACAGAGCTCTGCTGCTTATGCTCTCGGTGATTTAGACAGGGTTGAGACATTGTTGGGTCATCTGTTTCTCTCCCTGGCCTTCACTTTGTGTGGGAAATTGACATCCACGGTCTAGATCCAACAATATTTCTCATGAACTCCAGGTGACGATCCTAATAATTCTGGACTTCTGGGCAGGCAGGGACCACCAATACGCATCGTTGATCATGGAGTGTCAAACTCTGCGAGACTGCGTATCCAGATTACTTCAATCAGGATATCCTGTGGTCCTGCAGGCTACATGCAGATTGCTCTTGGACATCGGGAGGCATGAGAGTTTAGTCAAGGCTGTCGACAACCTTGAACTCCATGCCCAGTGAGCTGCACTGTTAACGTTGGTTTTTTGCTCGTGATTTTTCAATTTCAAGGGCTGATAATATAGTTTCGTGGTAGTCATTCAGACGAAGCCGTTCGGATGAAATCGAGCGAGCTCATAGACCACCTTGAGTGGTGTACCCGGGAATCCAAAGGTTGACGAATGGAGAGGCGCAGGAGGTTTATTCAAATCACAGCAGCAGTAAAATGAGTAACCGTTGAATTATATGTTTTGTCGAGCGGGAGCTCGAGTCCCGACGGCTCGGGCATCTCGGGGTCGAATTTAATGTTGAACTTGAACTCAATAATTCCAGAATGCAGATTCCTGTTCATGTATGGTTACATTTGAGGCCTACTTTCTCTTCTTTACTCCGCGACGAATTTTCTTCTGTCAAGCGTGTGGTTGAGGGGCCAATGCTCTGCATGGCAAGTACGAGTCCTTGGGTGGACTCCGAGTCCTTGGGTGGACTCAAACTTCAAAATGGTCTAGTCTTAAATTATCGAGCAGATAATTTATGCACTCCATTGGACACACTATAAAGTAATAAGTTGTGCGGCCAGCCGTCACACAGCCGGCCGTCCCATCAACAGACTTGGGGTATGCGCCGTGGCTGTGCCCAGTATTTAGTAGTCTGTTGGGAGTATAAAGTCTGGGCAAAAGGGAGAGAAAAAACACAGAAGTATGTATGTGATAAAGAATGAAAAACGCTGCGAACATAACAGTTGCTTGAGAACATGCTGGACCCGATGGGGATCAAGCCGTTACTCGTCCGAGCTCCGCCGGCTCGACCTCGCCGAGAAGGGCAGATAAATGTCTTCAAGCTCGGCGTGGAAACCGGAGGCTCAGGCCGCTCGGCCTCGCCCGACCTACGGTCGGCTCGACCTCGCGAAGTTTTTTTTTTCTTCGACTTGGAATCTCAGATAGAGTCACACACAGGTTTGGTCTCACGTTGGCTGCAGCAGTGAAAAATTCCTAGATCCGTAGTTTACGGAGGAGCTAGGTCTACTTTCCCTAATTGGCTGTCCGCATCAAAACTGCATGATATTCCCACGATGTCTTTGTATCGCACTGCTTGCCTGATTCGGCGACTTCCGTTCGCAACACCAGGCCCTCTGGGAGGTGGAAGCCAATAAAATAAAAATTAAACCAATCCCACTCCCGTAATAAGCGACCCAAAAACCACCGACCATGATCAGGGTCCCTCACGGAGGGGGAAGCCAATGAAATAAAAATAACATCACTTCCAGAAGCACTCGAAAAAAAAATCAAACCACAGTCCGACCGGAGGTGGAGGCCAATTAAGATGAAACCGAGGAATCACCCTGGAGATGAGGAAAAGAAAGAAAGAAGACAAACAAACAAACAAACAAACAAAACAACAAAACAACAAAATAACGAAGATAGAAAGAAAACACAAAACATAAAAAACCCATTACCACACACATTGTGTGAAATACAACAAGCAGGGTGGAAACCTTTCAACAATCTGCGCGGAGGATTTAGGTGTGCCCGGAGGGCGTTAATATTGAATCGGCTCGACTGTCATGATCAGGCACGGATCACTCGGCACCCTTCGGCGATACGCCTCTCAACATCGACTTCAACATGACAGTATAATCCTCGCGTTGCCACAGGCGGTCAAGGCTCGCATTATCACGACACCCCGAGGACGAACGGTTAGGTCCGGGGTTTGACATTCGGGTCTGCCCGGGGTTCGACTTAGGGTCTCCTCCGGGTCAGACAACACTCCTTTGCGTCCGACAACAGGATCATATGCAATGATCGACTCCTTTCCGTTGGCAACACATCGATCATAGGCGACAGGTATCAACCCCTTGGTGTTGCCTTGGCACACTCCTTTATGCTCAAAGGCCCTGAATTACCCCTTGGTGTCAGGGCAACAGTTGTTCCTATGATCGGACCCCTTTACAATACAGTATATAAGTAATAGTAGAATCTCCTGTACAGTAGATTCTACCTCGTCTATATTCCGGCCTTAGACTGGCCTGTTCTGGACTTGTGTGTGACTAAGCTTGTCTGGCTTCAGTCTTTTCTCATTGACTCGGGTTCTGCCTCCTTGTGCTCATCGTCGGCAAACCCCCAGTCTCCTATCCTCGACTCCTTGGTCAGCGCTTCGACATCGGTTATCAGCAGGAGCTCTCGTAGGTGGTTATCAGTCTGGGTCCTCGCGGAGGATAGAACCACTACGATCTCCAACGCTCGCAATAACGCTGGTACCGCTCGCTCGGAAGTCGAGTTATGTCCGACACTATCTCATCGGACATCCCCTACCCTGGATCCTATTCCCCTGTGCTGGTGAACCTCGATATTCGAACCCCGGGGGTTCAGACCCCGGTCTCGGTGACATGTTGTCACACTCGTCACGGGTTCTTCTCACGGTTCGACTTCGCCTTGCGTGGATCCTTGGTGGAAGGTCATGCGCTACTCGATGCGATGACGGACTCCCTCTCAATACCCTGCCGGGACGACCTCAGGTCGTGATGGCTCCGGCGATCAGGCTGAGCTAAGCGCTGTCGCTGACAGAAGGTAGAATCTCCCTTACCGGTTCTGTGTTGAGAGGGAAGGAGGAGGAGGGATAGGTCTCGGGGTGTGGCATGATTGCGGTGCGCTTGAATTTTTTGCAATTCCATCTCCACCTATGGCGCACATCCCCTTCGACCTCTCCTCTCGGGTGCGGGCTCTCCAACATTGTTGCTGGGCTACAGCTGGTGGACTCTGTTGCAGTTGTTGTACAACTGCACGGTTTCCAAGGCAAGCTTAGACCCCGGAGCATGGACTTGGACCCCGGGGTGTGGTGCAGCAGTACGAGGTTGCATGGTCCGATCGCAACGAACCACTTGGGTTGCGGACCAAGCTCAATCCGCGTTGAGGCTCCGCGGGGATTGGAGAAAGGGACAGGCACCGGGTGCTTGAACTGGACTGCTCCTGCGGAGTGGACGCAAGCTTCCACGGGAGGTGGATGCCCAGAGATTGGACTTGGGGGCGGACGGAAGGAAAAGAAGAAGAAGAGCGGCATTTTAACAGTTCGACTTGTGCTGGATACATGGGTATCGCTTGCGCGGGATACATGGGTATCGCCTTGTCGATGAGAATGCAAGGCCAGAAGGGAAAGAATCAGACTTTGGGTCGGCAGTGCAAGACTGCCCAGCACCTGCAGAACACCCCGACACTTCCTCGGGGTCTGCCTGGTCTTGGATGTCAAACTCTTCTGGAGAGGCCTCAACACGGGGTTCCGCGTGGTTGAGGAGCTGGAGTCCGATGCTTCCAACGAAGTGCAGCATGCGAGGGTTCAACAGATCGGGCGGGGTAAATGCCTCTTCGCCGATGAGAACTACAGTTCCAGGATTTACGGCCTAAAACTGCAAGGCATGCAAAATGCACTCACCGGGAAGGCTATACCCCGGACCACGGAAACGGAAGCGAGGGCGTGGGTCCATTCAAAGCAGAACAAGCTCTTTGCATGGGACCCCAAAATCAGATGGAGGTTGGGTCATCGGAGAGTGCAGCGGCAGTCACACGGAGTCCCGGTGTTTGGATGGACATTGTGTCTTCCTGCGGCGCAGGTCCGGGCACAACTGGAAAAGCAGAGCTATGCATCCCACCTCACAGCGGGTGCTGCAATGTCGGTTGTCCGGAGGAACTCCTGCGCACTTTTGGCTCTCACCTGGACCCACAAGGGAGTACTGATTTCATGCCCTGCGACGGACGAACATGGAGGATGGAGCGGGCAAACCAGGGAGGTTCCCTTCGGGGTTTGGAACAAGGTCTCCAACTCGGTGGAACCCCGATCCGGGTTATACGGAGAGAGGGGGAGTGGCAGTGGAGAAATTTGCGGTTCTATCACCCCAGCACTGGTTGTGCTGCATGTGCCTATGCCAGGTCTTTGGAACATCAGTCTGCAGTAGAGACACTGCGGCCTCGGGTGTGCCTTGACCTTGGGCTGGTTTCTGGGTCACCGGCATCTCCACCATCCTCACTCAATAGCCCTCACTCAGACTCGATGGCCTCAGGACTGGTGCCTTGGAACGAACGGACAAGGACAAAACAAATGACTTGGGGTGAACGACCACAGAGGGTCGCCGGGGTTTGGACGGGGTCTGAAACTCGGTGGAACCCAGATCTGTGTAATGCAGAAGGAGGGTGCACTTCTGTTGAGTAGGCAGTACTGGACTGTCCAGCACTCACAGAGGCAGAGAAAGCGCGGGTTTTACCCCAGCACTTGTTGTGCTGTACTGGGTGGTTTCGGGCAATTTTCTTTGCCCTATTGGACCGGTCTCTGGGTACCCGGCATCTCTGTCATCCTCGCTCAGCATCCTCGCTCGGCCTTGTTTACGTCAGAAGGAGCAGAACACCTCGACATCTGGTGAACGGTATTCACCCATCTCGGGGTCTCGAATTGCCGACAGATCATGTACGCTGCATGACTGTCGAGGGGATACAAACAAAGTGATCTGGGGAGGCAGTGAAGGGCGTGCAGTGGCCCTTCGGGGTCTGAGTGCATGGGGATCGACCACTGGGGAAGGGGACCGGATCCTGCTGGGTTGGCGGTACAAGACCGTCCAACGCTCGCAGAAGACGCGGTGGCAATGGAGAAGGACATCTGCACTTGGGGAACCCCGGTCAGTAAAGCTTCACGCAGAATCAGAACCCAGCTCGCTCACCTTGGTTGGTGGGAATTGGGTCCTTTTACCCGCTGGTTTTCTTATTCTGGTGTCGCACCGGGGTCTTAACCTCCCTATCGGGGGAGGTTCCGCAACGGATTGGATTTCCTTTCTTGGCACCACAAACCCCAATCAGCAATGTCTGCACAGAGTGGGAACGCAGCTCGCCCACCTCGCTTGGCGGGAATTGGGTCCTCTTACCCGCTGTTTCCTGGCTCTCGTGGGACACCACTGGGGTTTCCGGGGTTTGCTCTCCAGGTTGGTGAAAGCCATGAAGCGCTCGGGGGAGTATAGCGGGCTCCAGCAGACAACCCCCAATGCAGCACCCTCCGCAATTGAGGCGGACGATTCGAACAACCATTCGTTCGAATCCGGGTCGGACGCACTGGGGATAAAGGGGTGTACGGACCCTGTTTCTGCAATCGCTGGAGGGAAGATGAAGAGGATGACCGCGGGGTTTTCGGGAACCTGCAGTTGAAGAGATGGGCCGAGTCAGAAGGGCTTGGTACACGCACTTTGGACCCCCCGGAGAACACATGGGGAGGATACGCGTCCACCATCTCGACGGCTGGTGAACGCGAGGAGGAGGTTGAAGAAGACGACCGCGGGGTTCGGGAGAACCGGACGACGAAGATGGGGCCGAGCTGGAAATGCTGGTCGCACGCGCTTTCCGCTCGTCGGGTACAACCCGAGGACCGGGCACGTCCACCATCTCGACGTTGAACCTGCAGCCTAGGGATGGGCCGAGTCAGAAGGGCTCGGTGAACGCACCTCCCCACCCCATGAGTGGGGTGGACACGTGTCCACTGTCTTGACAGCTGAAGAACGCGAGGAGCGGAGAGGCGGAAGGGAAGCCGTGGAATTGGATCCTGTCCTCCGGAGAGTAAGACCCAGGAGGAAGTCCAACGGCAAATTTTTGCAGATGAAACCCCAGCGCAGCACCCTCCGCAATTGAGGTGGACGACTCAAACAAATATTCGTTCGAATTTGGGTCAGAGACGCCGGGGGCGAGGGGGTAAATGGACCCCGTTTCTGCAATTGCTAGGAGGAAGGGTCAAGATTCACGGGGTCTGGGCGCAGAACACCGGTGGTTGACACTCTAGACCGGGTCTGAGTGAACACACCGCACGGGCGAGGTCCACCGCGTGGACTCTGGACCCCGTTGGTGGCGGAACGGTTATCGAAAAATGCGGAGGTGCATTCCCCGTGATGTACAACATCGGGGTTTCTTCTTGGGTTTCATTTGGAGTCATTGGAACAAAAAATGCAGAGGTGCATTCCCCGCGACGTCACGACACCCCGAGGACAAATGATTAGGTCCGGGGTTTGATATTTGGGTCTGCCCGGGGTTTGACTTTGGTGGTTTTTTCTTTTCTTTGGGTGCCCACAGGGGGGCAATGGGTTTAAAGGATGAAGGAAAAGAGGTTGTGGGGAAGAGAGCTGGATATTGGGCTGGGAAGTATTCCTCGGGTTCTAGGACTCAGGGTCGTTGGGACACCGACCTTGAAGGGGGGGGATAATGTCATGATCAGGCACGGATCACTCGGCACCCTTCGGCGATACGCCTCTCAACATCGACTTCAACATGACAGTATAATCCTCGCGTTGCCACAGGCGGTCAAGGCTCGCATTATCACGACACCCCGAGGACGAACGGTTAGGTCCGGGGTTTGACATTCGGGTCTGCCCGGGGTTCGACTTAGGGTCTCCTCCGGGTCAGACAACACTCCTTTGCGTCCGACAACAGGATCATATGCAATGATCGACTCCTTTCCGTTGGCAACACATCGATCATAGGCGACAGGTATCAACCCCTTGGTGTTGCCTTGGCACACTCCTTTATGCTCAAAGGCCCTGAATTACCCCTTGGTGTCAGGGCAACAGTTGTTCCTATGATCGGACCCCTTTACAATACAGTATATAAGTAATAGTAGAATCTCCTGTACAGTAGATTCTACCTCGTCTATATTCCGGCCTTAGACTGGCCTGTTCTGGACTTGTGTGTGACTAAGCTTGTCTGGCTTCAGTCTTTTCTCATTGACTCGGGTTCTGCCTCCTTGTGCTCATCGTCGGCAAACCCCCAGTCTCCTATCCTCGACTCCTTGGTCAGCGCTTCGACATCGGTTATCAGCAGGAGCTCTCGTAGGTGGTTATCAGTCTGGGTCCTCGCGGAGGATAGAACCACTACGATCTCCAACGCTCGCAATAACGCTGGTACCGCTCGCTCGGAAGTCGAGTTATGTCCGACACTATCTCATCGGACATCCCCTACCCTGGATCCTATTCCTCTGTGCTGGTGAACCTCGATATTCGAACCCCGGGGGTTCAGACCCCGGTCTCGGTGACATGTTGTCACACTCGTCGCGGGTTCTTCTCACGGTTCGACTTCGCCTTGCGTGGATCCTTGGTGGAAGGTCATGCGCTACTCGATGCGATGACGGACTCCCTCTCAATACCCTGCCGGGACGACCTCAGGTCGTGATGGCTCCGGCGATCAGGCTGAGCTAAGCGCCGTCGCTGACATCGACCTCGCGAAGTTTTTTTTTTCTCCGACTTGGAATCTCAGATAGAGTCACACACAGGTTTGGTCTCACGTTGGCTGCAGCAGTGAAAAAATTGAAGAATGAGAACGTCGATTACGGTAAGCGGGATGGTCGAGGTTGATTTTGGCATTTTGACATTTGAGATCCGGTGATGTAAGTTGTGATTTCACACAGTTGATTCAGTCGGTCGACTTTTATTGAGTTCGGACTCTCGTTATGAGTACATCCAACATGTTTACCCCCTCCCAAAGCACCACCATGTCGCCCGAAAATAAATTCACATCAAATCATCACTGCCATCAGTTGGTCCCGATCACGGCAACAACATTGAAGACATTGGTCACAGTCAATGTACTGGGATGTAATCTGTGGATGTAGGCTTAAATGAATGGCTTTTTGTATTCAATTCTCCCTCTCACTTCTTGTTTTACCAGCGTGGTCCTGTAAAAGGTATGTGCTATTCCATAGCTCTTCTTGTGGATTGAAGGCCACGAGACGGAGCGCCGTTGGCGCTCTAGGCCTCGTTTCATTGACTCGTTCAAAGTCCGTTGCGAGGAGGATGAGCGCCACGTCCGAAGACGGAGTGCGCCCCCCCTCACATGTTCTGTAGTCTCGCAGCCGGGCTCCTGCGACCTGGAGAAGGGAGCTGAAGGGGGGGACGATGCTCGGCATCCTTGTTTGTCGTGTCGTTCACCTTGAGATGATGGTGATGGAAGCTGCTAAGTTGACTTAGTAAGTATTATACAGGTTGAACATTTTGAGTTCTTTGGTGGAACAACTGGTTCGAAGATTACACCCATTTACGGTAGGCGGGATGGTTGAGATTGATTTTTACTCAAGTTGACATTTGTTCCGACAAATATCATTTCGATGAGTGAGTGCTTATGATTGATCATACCTATATTTCCGCAGAATAATCACTATGTGCAACCTTAGACGGAGGCGGAGGGGCTTTATTTGAGCTTTCCGGGTGAATTCGGAAAAAGCTGATTTCTCATCATCGGATCAGAGGCCGAGTTTGATTGTTACGATTGTTACGATTGTGAACCACGTCTATGCGAAATACATCACTGAGGTGCGACCGGAGTCGACCACGACGGGCCATGAGAAAAGTAAACTATCGTCAAGTCCTTCCAACCAATTACCGCCTTCCATCATTCAGCAACTTTCTGCGTCTATTCCTGCCAATGGAACCTCGGGGTTTTTTTCGTCAGAGTCTTGGTCGTGCGCGTGTTTGGGTCTTCTGTGATATATGGTGTTGCCAATCGCCCCAAATGCGTCCAGCTAGTCGAATAGCTGCGGTATGCCAGCAAGTTCAGATGATAACAATGTTCAGTCCGTGTACATATGGACTGAAGTCCGTCTAGCCATCATGCTTAAGTAATGCTGAATGGAAGAGAACACGGGGAGTCCCGTGAAAAAAATCTACGCACTGACAAGTAATATATACAGGATCACCGGATCTCAAATGTCAAAATGGCAAAATCAACCTCGACCATCCCGCCTACCGTATTACGCAGAAGATCGAATCTGTTGGGAGCCTGCTCTACAGCGAGAATCGGCTAGAAAATGATCCCGTGCGGCGAAATCCGAGTTCGCGTAGAATATTGTCCGGACCGAAGACTACCTCAAACGGTCCCCGGGTTGGATAATTCCGTATCTCCGTCATGTGGGGGGCTGGCCCGCAAGGGTTCTTCTTGGTTAATTCATTACCGTGGAGAATAGGGGATTGTAACAAGGGGGAATGGTTTTGAAAACCAGCCGACGGAGCGATCCGACAGGCCACCCCTGGCTAGGTGACTCTACGACCGGGTATTACCCGGGAATCGAGCCCTAGTGGTTAGTCTGGTGGTTGGTGAACGCCAGGCGAGACAGGTACTGGTACATTTTGCGGATCCGCGCCTATGGCATAAGCGAAGCGGGTGTACCGGAACGGGAAGGAGTGGCGCCTGGACCGTAGCGTGCTGGGATAGTTCCCCAACATGGCTCGAGAGGACAAATATCACCTGTCGGTGGGCTGCATATTAAACGATGCAGTCTGCTTATGTTGTTTCCACGTCGGGAATTCCCACCATGTAGATTGAGTCAAGAGCCGAGAGCCAAAGAGCCAAGAGCCGACCGACCATGGAATTGAGGAACTACCTAGGGCCCTCGCAAGAGAAGCTCGCAGACGGGCCCACCGCGCCCCCAACTACCTCAGGATGCCCGCCATTTTCCACTGCTAGCCAACAGTGTATCAATGCGCCATTGCATCAACTCACCATAACCTCATCTCGAAACGACAACATCTCAACTTGGATATTTCATCCCTCCGAACCAAGCAGCAAATCACGGCGGATGCGTTTTCAAGATTGTTGTTCACAATTTATACCTTCTTTTAGTATTCGCATGCATGCCCAACGGGACTGCAGTTCCTTCGACCGCGATGCAACTCTCGGTGATGCGACGGGGTTTCTTCCCACTGGGTCGGTTTACCTGCGCACACCAGCTCGATGTTTGGCCGTGTTGAGCAGGGAGTGCTTGTCGTGCTGGTTGGTTCTCCGCCCCCCGCTGGTAGTATGTTGTGCTCTAGGGGCATCTTGGAGTTAAATGTGGATAGCCACCCATATTCTAGCTACATGTTTGTTCTTAGTAAACTGACTGTTCCAATTGTGGGACCGCGCCAGTATAATTTATTCCTCCTCCTCCTCCTACCGAAGATCGAGCTGGATGACAACATGTGAGAGTGTCGGCTTGTTGCCAACGCGCCTCTCCCGCACCGTCATCATCATTTGCCGCCGCGCTTATCCCGCCTCCCTTACCACACTGAGTGGAGTCCCGCCTCGACTACCGCCTGCAAAGATTTTGACTGCCGATGGCTCCAAGAGCGGAACATGTTCCCGAAGACTTAATTCCCCGGTTGCCGTTACATCCCTGGCGTTTTCGCCAGTAATCCTTACTCTTTTTTGAGGCAAACCACTATTGTATACCTCCAAGGGATGGGAAATAAATTTCTGGACACCAAAAACTATATGTCTCAGCTCCCAAGTCTGAAATTCCAAGCCTCAACTGCTTTGAGGTCTCTATGATCGCCCCGAATTATATGCGGCGGAATTTCCGTGGGGCACTCTAGTTTATTCCGTTGGGAGACCTCAATGGTCGCCAGCGACGCATAGCGAATGAACAGGTTGAGGCCATGGAAGCTGACGAGGCCAAGTTCTGGGCAGTTTTGAATAGCAGCTGTGATTTGCTGAAGACTCATCAGACGAGCAGACGTGAAAGGCGAGAAGGACACGTCGAAAGCAAAAGGCGCGTCTTGAAATCAGCCGGGCGCATCAATGTATGTCTCTATTTACCGACGACGCCCGAGAGCTCCACATCAATTCTACGCGCCCTTCATCTATTCAACGCGCCGGTCGGCGTTGACAGATCTTGATCGACGTGCGCGTAGATTCTCTACGTAGAATGATTTCCCAACGGATCCGACGTCCTCGTATTACGTCGTCGATGCCGAACCTTGCCACGACCAAGCGAAATCCTGAGAGCTTTGGATCCGTTGGGATCATTTGTCTCTAGAGACTCCGCGTAGACTCCGCGTGGAATTGATGCGAGACCTTCGGGTAAAATTTCGCGTAGAATGATGGGAGAATTCGGGTAGAAAACATTTCGTAACGACGCGTCGCGCATTGACGCGTTGACGCGTCGAAGGTGCCCTTCCCTTATTCAATGATTCTCTTGAGATGGGGACTAAGTTCTACCATGGCCGGAGATGATCAAGATAATAATAATAAATCGTGGATGGGTTAAAGCAAATGAGTGTGGAGGAGAATTTCTCCAAGTCCATGATACTGTTTGAACCCTGCCAGTGACATGTCGAATATTCGAAGGCGTAAACATCGAACAATTCATCCAGAAAAATCATGTTAAACCTGGGGCAAACATTGAACCACTATAACTTTGATTCGGTACAAGATTATGGAACTTGCACGATAGACTCTATAGCATCCCAAGGAGTCAAAGGTAGTCCACACCAAGAGCTTTACCACGCTGGGCGCTGGTGATGATGTCGATCATTGAATCACAGCACCGCTAACGTTTACCGACTCGCGAGCTCGCGTAGCTGTGTCTACCCGAAATTCTCTGGAGAATTCTCTGCCCCAGCGGATTCAAACTTCTGGAAATCCTCCTGCGCCTCCGAGGAGACTTCGAGGCGGTGCGTTTCTAGGCAAGGTCCAGACGCAGAGTGCGTGCCGTACAATAATAGAATAACTGTTTACATCAGGACGCCGTGGGAGATCTTCCAAGAATAGAGGCACTGCGGTGGCTAACAGCGTCTTTGCTTTCTCCCGTCATGTCCCAACTGCGCCGCCGGTCCACTCCTCAGAGCATCCACAGTCACTGGTCGGATAGCGCCTCCATCCGTCCTAGTTTCCCGATCCACGCGCTCGCGAAACCATTATCCAAGTTCATGTACCAGCGACAGGCAGCGGGGATCATCGCGGAGAACGCGGGGTCTCCGCTTTCAGCTGAGACGGCGGAGATTTTGGCAACCTACTTGACGTGAGTGTCTTTAATTCTCCGATATCTATGAAAAAACTGGGTATAGGTTCAAGGACATCTTCCCTTCGACAAGATTGCTCGTCCTCGACCACCTTGACTCTCGAGTACTCAACTCAAAGGAGGACACACAAGTTGTCGCAAATTCCAGTGTCCTCGAATGGCTTCCAGAGCTACTTCGGTTGTATACTAGTAACCTTCCCATTCTTCGTTCGACCTGCACTCTTGTCGGACATCTCGCTCAGTACGAAGAATCGAAGGCCATGATGCATGGACTCGATCTCCACCCACAACTAGTTCCGTTGTCAAGGTAAGTTAGTTCGTGAACTTACCTTCGACCCGAGTCATTGACCGAGTGTGGATAGTCACATAGATTTTGACGTGCAGAAAGCTGCTGTTTCTGCCCTCATTGCCTTAGACGTGGTTGAACCATTACTGCACTCACTGCGTTTTGTGCAAACCGTCCCTACGGCGGGGGAGAGAGGATTGTAAATATATACCAGCTGTCCGTACCTCTGGCCGATCTGGCCGCAGGTAGATCAATCAGCCAGCACCCACCGTCGACAGACTGCTGATCCAACCATCAATCCGCATGTGGCCAGCTAATCTGAACCACCTCTGCCCCCTGTGAAGACAGCCGGGCTGGCAACGTCTCTGTCTTTGAGTGGCCTTCTGTTCTGGAATATTGTCCCTCAGTAAGGGGACACCCATTCTTTCCCCGCATTCATGCCTCTGCGTCTTCTCAAAAGCCATGGCTACTAGACCGGGAAATCTTGAAGTCCACTTTTTCCCCCACTTCGCCCCCACCACGCCGAAAACTTTCAAGTTTCGACCTTATTATCCTGCCCTTAGTCTGCGCCTCCAGTGTGATCAACAAGAACGGTATGTGTCTGCGGTCTTGTCCACGCTAACCCTTTAACCCGACTCAAGTAAGTACTTCCACTTCAAGTTCTGCATCGGTGCCACAGATGCAGAAATTACTTACCGACACCGTGACCTCGTTCAGAACACCGGCTGCACCCCGACTGTTTCTCCACGCCCCGGAATCACCATCGCAAGGCTTGAACAGGATGCACGCCGCGCCGTCTTTGTGGACCGCGTTGAGTCAAATCCTCCGTACTTCACAGTTGTCGTTAACTCATTCTGTATCGCAGTTCCAACGGCCAGAACCTATTTTTTCTACCTCACTCATTAGGTATTTGCCGAAACGCAAGCACGAGGTATGCCTCGGCTTTCCCCTGGATTCTTCTGTGTCGCTGATTTACTTGCAGTAATTTAGGTTGTGCATTCAACTTTCCTTGTTAACAACGCGAAGCAGGAGGAAATAAGAATGAACTGGGGTATCCTGGTGGAGATGAGCAGCACTTGGAAAATAGACCCGCATTTTGCCAGCACACAAATTTACCTAGCTCTGAATTTAATTATGTTGCTTCATCTGATTCTGCCGCCTTGAGTCTTTGTCTATGTGCGAACAGATCATTTGGAACCTACCCCAGCCACTTAAGGACAATCAATCTGTCCACGCGGGGTATGAGGTGGGATTTTTAAATCGTCCCCGGGATGGCGCCTTAGGCTTGGTGGTCTGTCCAGTACGGTAGACAGAGGGTATTCTGTATTTATACTCCGGCCTGTCCCCTCGTGCACATCTCAACTGGCAATGCCGTGGATTCATGGAATATATCCGTGATCCCCCGCTCTGTCCTATACGTGGACGCTTTTCTCAAAACGCAGTGACTGTTTCCTGTGGGTGACTCGGTCCATCCGTCCATTCTCGTCCGGAGCTGACGTCGCCTCCTCAGATTAAGCCGTAGACTCCTGACGCAAAGGGAAATCATTCTCATTCTAGGGTCTCAAGCACGGAAAGGCGAGCAGCACGCACGGTTGATCGTGGAATGCGATACTATTCTGCGAGACTGCATCACCAAATCAATTTGGTCGGCGGATCGCGAACTCGTGGAACTTATGTGCAAGATGCTTTTGAATATTTCGGAGTACAAGGTAGTGCTTATGATTATCGCCGATGCAAGATTCATCACCCAGCTGACCGCGCTATCTTCGTTGGTCGTTTCCTTGCAGTTCAAAATCTTTACTCATTCAACTAGTTACATAATTCCTAGTTGGGGCTCGGATGTGGCGGGGAAGATGGCGAACCTCATAAACATTCTAAGACAGTGGCAGAGGGAAAAATTAGGGGAGCTCTCGGTCGGGGAGGAGGAGGAGGAGGAGGAGGAGTATCGACCTGGTCCTTAAAATAAACATACAGGTGCTGTATCGGGCTTCGAAGACACTTCCTCTTATAAACAGACACTGCAACTTCACACTCTTACCTCGTTTGTTGTATGTTCCCTCCGCCATTACAGTGGGCTGAGTAGTTTAAAGTGCATTCACCCAGGAACGGAAATTACCTGCCATACATATTATATGTGTTTGTAGTTGCACGAACTTGAAGTTTTTCGATCAGCCGGCATCTCGATAATTCCCACGGTTCACGTTTGGACTGGACTGTTACTAATTGGCCGAAAACCGCGAAAACGCGACTCGGAAAGATATCAGTCCGTATAATCAGTCCTAGAACTTCTCATGACCCTCTGAGTGGAGCTTTCATTTCATTTGGATGGTCTAATGTGACCGAAACTAAATCTGGCTGTGACCCCTTTGTAGTGGCCTAATGTGAAAACCAATGCATGGTGATCCGGACGTCGGCTGGATTTGATGGCCTGTCTAGCCTCTCGTAGCCAGACACTTCAACCGATGACGCTCGTACCTCGCTTGTTGGATGTCTCCTGCGAACGCGAAAACCTTTAACTAGAGTAGATATGGCAAACCATCTTGAGCCTCCAAGAATCACCCCAAAAGCTCCAAACCTTTACAGGAGATCCTGAAAATAATGGCAATCACCGGTTTTTTTTTTTTTTTGCCGGTTCCCAAAAAGGAAATTGGCCTCTTCGCCTTTCGTTTCGCGTTCTCTCAACCTCTTCTTGTCCCTGAACCGCCTGAAAGCCAGTCTAAGCTCTCCTCGAACTGAGATGCGTATTTCGGCCCAATTCTGCGTAGATAGTCGGTGACGTGGCGTGTCGATACTCTGTTGTCTGGACGCGACGCCGGCCGCATCGAAAGGCACACCCACCCGTGCACACTGTACTCAATAACACTGCTTCGATACCGCCAGCTACACCACTGTATGAAGTGATTTGACCGTGCTGCAGAATAGGATGCAAGGGGTACCCACAAAATAAGGGTTTTGGGAGCGTACATGGGAACGGTTACAAGGTGCGTGCGACGGACCCACAGCTTCGCCAACTGCTCACTTGCGCTACCGCCAGACATGTATGCTGGCATGCACGACAGTCGGCGGGAAACAAGGCTTCTCCGCGCACTCCTACTTGCGAAACTTGCGAACCACAAATCCGCGCCCGCCGTCACGCACCCCCGGCTCCCCTCCTGCGCATCGACACCAAACTCCTACCCCTTCATCTCTCTACGTTCCCCAGAGCCCGCGCGCACGCTCGTCGGCGCCACAATATCTTCCCATCGATGCTCCTAATGTCATGCGGCGGCAGCGTGAACGGCTGCTCGTTGACGTCTTCTTCAAGCAAGGCGCGCATATTTTCTTCGAGCCGGCGCGCATGTTGTCTAGCTCGTCCGCGAGCTCCGCGGTGCAGCAAGGAGGGCGTGACGAGTCGGCCGCGTGGCAGCGGCGGTCGCATCACTCAGTTCGCGGTCGCTGGGCCGAGTCCTCACTGTGGCTACATTTACAGGTCCCATCGAGGCTGCCTCTCCGACGTGAAGTCTTAGATTACGACGTACATAGTGGGTTACAAAATGTACAAAGTTAGACGACTTGGAAATGACGCCCACCTGGCGAAATCCCCGCATTTCAAGCTTTAGAATGTCAATTCACAGCTCAACGTGAGCACGGAAGGTCCCCACGCTGCCACGCATCCTCTCGTACCAGAAAAGGTCCCACGGAACTGCCCTGCAGTGAGCGAAGGCGAGCGAGAGGGAAATCGAAGGCATTTCCTTTTTGGGAACCGGCAAAAAAAAAAACCGGTGATTGCCATTATTTTCAGGATCTCCTGTAAACCCAGCGAAAAGCCCTTATGCTCGGTTATGCCCAACCTGCCGAAATCTGCCCGTTCTTTCAACTGGGTTGCCAAAGTCTGATAATTTCTGCTCAACTCTGCCAAAGATTAAGATGACTAAAATTTCATGCGAGCGAGCTCATAGACCGCCTTGAGTTATGTGCCCCGGGAACCCAAAGGTTGACGAATGGAGAGGCCCAAGAGAATTATTCGAATCACAACAGCAGTGAAATGAGTAACCGTTGAATTGTATGTTTTGTCGAGCGGAGCTCGAGTTCTGACGGCTCGGGCACTCGGGGTTGAATTTGATGTTGAACCTGAACTCAATAATTCCAGAACACAGATTCCTGTTTATGTATGGCTACATCCGAGACCTCCTTTTTCTTCACTCCGCGACGAATTTTCTTCTGTCAAACTCCTTCCACCCAGGACGTTGTGGAGATCTTCCAAGAATAGAGAGACACCGCCATGCGAGGCGGTGGCCAACAGCGCACTGCGGCCAGACACTTCTTTGCTCCCTCTCGTCATGTCCCAACCGCGCCGTTGGTCCACTCCTCAGAGCATCCACAGTCACTGGTCGGACAGCACTCCCATCGGTCCTAGTTTTCCCATCCACGCGCTTGCGAAGCCATTATCGAAGTTCCTTTATCACCGGCAAGCAACGGGCATCATCGCGGAGAACGCGGGGTCTCCGCTTTTAGCTGAGACGGCGGAAGTTCTGGCCACCTATCTGACGTGAGTTTCTTTGACTCTCCCATTCAGAAATCGTTGAATAATCAGGGTTCAGGTTCAAGGACATCT
Organism: Mycena metata; assembly: GCA_029378385.1. Taxonomy (NCBI): domain Eukaryota; kingdom Fungi; phylum Basidiomycota; class Agaricomycetes; order Agaricales; family Mycenaceae; genus Mycena; species Mycena metata. The sequence goes on along the minus strand of JARKIB010000373.1, from coordinate 79,225 downwards.
TCCCTTCGACAAGATTGCTCGTCCTCGACCACCTTGGCTCTCGAGCACTCAACTCAAAGGAGGACACACAAGTTGTTGCAAATTCCAGTGTCCCCGGATCGATTCCAGAGCTACTTCAGTCGTATACAAATAACCCTCCCATCCTTCGTTCGACTTGCACTCTTGTGGAATATCTTGCGCAGCATGAAGGATCGAAGGCCATAATGCGTAGACTCGAAATTCACCCGCAACTGACTCCGTTGTCAAAGTGGGTGAATTATGTCCTAAATCATCTTTCAACCGGGTCATTGACCGAGTGTGGATAGTCATAGGGATTTTGACGTGCAAAAAGCTGCTGTTTCTGCGCTCAATGGCTTAGACGCGATGGAACCATTATTGGACTGTTTCCTGTGGGCGACTCGGTCTATCTGTCGGACCTTCTCATTCGGAGCTAACTTTCTCTCCTCAGATTGAGCAGTAGGCTTCCCACACAAAGGGAAATCCTACTCATTCTGTGGTCTAAAGCACGGAAAGGCGAGCAGCACGCGCGGTTGATCGTGGAATGCGATACTATTTTGCGAGACTGCATCGCCAAATCAATTTGGTCGGTGGATTTCGGGCTCCTGCGACTCATGTGCCAGATGCTTTTGAGTATCTCGGAGTACAAAACAGCAATTATGATCATCGCCGATGCAAGATTCATCGCCCAGCTGACCGCGCTATCTTCGTTGGTCGTTTCTTCGCGGTTCACAATCTTTTACTCATTCAACTAGTGCCGTACGCGTGGCCCCCGATTTCCGTGATTTGGGGGAATATTTTTCCCCGATGGCGGAGGACGATCTGGAAGGAAGGATCAGGTCCCTCAAAGACGATCTCGAGCGGTGGCGGAACGAAAAATTACCGTAGGATGACTCGTGGCATCCGGGGGGTTTCGAAGACGCTTCCTCCGTATTGGAGAGTGAGTTGAGTAGTTGAAAATAATGGTGTCGTACTTTGCCCTGTGGACTACTTGCAATATTGTTGGGGTGTAAAGGGATCGAGGATAGTATAATGTTTCCAGCCAGTCGAAGTGCTGCCACGACGCTCAGTCTCTGGCTCACATGCAACTCATTCACATAAGTACTGGCTCTCGATATCTCCCGTTCAATAAAAACGAAACTCGGCACCCCCTCGGACGAGGAGTTGTCGTGTATTCGAGGCCTCGAACTGGGGTCAGACACTTCGCCGTGACATGGAACATGGAACATTTGGGCGTACCTTCAGCCAGATGCGACTGAATCAATACGCTGCCAGAAATTCTGGGTTGGATTCGTACACGTTGCGGTGAATTGGACTCGGTAAAGCGACACGAGGACCCATGGCCACAGAACTATTCCAGGGATGATACAGTAGTTTACTTTTCCGGCAGGACCACTGGCATTGATAATGGACTCGGAAAAGGCGTCGAAGATCCCTACATACATACCACGGAATGTTTTGGACCCTTGATGAAGCCGACAAGCCTTCGGTGCGGTTTTGTTCGCGATGCAGGGAATACTGATCTATTTATTCCTGCCTGCCAAGCGCGACGACCGGGAATTTGCGAAGGAAGGGAAGCGCGAAGCTTGTTTGTGAACGTGAGAGCGGTACAAGAGCCCCAGAGGAGGAATTGGGTGTCGAAAAACAATGTAGGGAATACTGATCTATTGATTCCTGCCTGCCAAGCGCGACGACCGGGGATTTGCGAGGGAAGGGAAGCGCGAAGCTTGTTTGTGAACGTGAGACAAAGGACGGATCTATAGAATGAATTGCAAGGCTTCGGAGAGAAAATAGCTCGGTGCCCGTGTTTCATGAATTACGCGAATCGGAATGGTTGCGATTGAACACCGGTAGGTCCTTCGGGGAGCCGGGCTCGATTAGTCAACCGGTTCGTCGGGGATCTACCAGTCTGGGAAGCGCGCACTCTATATATGGCAAGAGTTGACCCCTATCTCACCTCTGGCGCCGATATTTGCCCAGACGTCGTGGAGGCAAGGATCGTCGAAAAAGAAGCAATCCAGCTACACTACCTGAGAAGGATGCTCGGACTTCACGCTCGATCGATGACTGCGGTGCTTTTCTCGGAGACAGGACTGGAACCAATCCGTTATAGAAGAGCGCGACACTTGCTGAACTATCTGGCTCATCTCGTGGTGCTTGCAGGGGACCCCAAGGTTGCAGACTCTAGACTCGTGGTGGACGGTCTCCAGGACTCCCTGGACCTCGCAACGCAGCGCAAAATCTCGTGGATCAACGACATCTGTTTGGTTCTTTCAAGACTGCCGATTCCGATCTACTGGGACATAAGCCAACCAAATGCTCTGGAAAAAGTGACGGTCGACGGACTGCTGAAGAGCCTTACCACCTCAATGGAGGATTGCATTCAAGCCTCGATCATGTCCTACAGCAAGACCCGCGACCTCTTTGCGGACCGTCTGGAACTCGTTGACAAGAAAAGGGTCAGAAAGGTCTTGTTCTTCCGGCACTACCTCCGTGTGAGCAACGAGAAACACCGTCGAGCCCTGACACACATCCTACTCTCTGGCCATGCACTGGCTAGCGAGAGAATGACGTGGGCTGAGCGGTACCGCCCGGAATCTATCCCAGAAAGATGGAGACTATGTCGCTTCTGCAAAGTCTGCATAGAAGACCCAGTACATGCTCTCTTCGGCTGCAAGCATGCACCGCTGCTAGATATACGCAGGGTCTTCTTTGCTCAGCTGTTCCAGACGCTGCCAGAGATGAAGGGCAAATACACCGATGCTGGCTTATTCTTCAGAAATCTGATTTCTTATCGTGAAACTACGTCGCTGCTGGCCAAATTCACTTATGATGTTCTGGAAATTTATTACGCGACACCAATGCTGATAATCAACCCAGACTTCTATCGCCAACCACTACTGCAGATTGCTCCGGCCGCGAACGCGGCGTAACAACGGAAGGGATCATGCAGTAACATATTATATTTATCTTTCAGCAACCGCATGCATGCCCAGCGGGACTGCAGTTCCTTCGACCGCGATACGACTCTCGGTGATGCGACGGGGTTTTTTCCCACCGGGTCGGTTTACCTGCGCACACTAGCTCGATGTTTGTCCGTGTTGAGCGGGGAGTCGTTGTCGTGCTGGTTGGTCCTCCGCCCCCCGCTGGTAGTGTGTTGTGCTCTAGGGGCATCTTGGAGTTAAATGTGGATAGCCACCCATATTCTAGCTACATGTTTGTTCTTAGTAAACTGGCTGTTCCAATTGTGGGACCGCGCCAGTATAATTTATTCCTCCTCCTCCTCCTCCGAGGGCGAGGGATGCGGAGGTATCGCAACAAATTGAGTTGGCGGAGGTTGACGGAAGCAATGGTTGCGAGGCGGACATATGCATGCATACCGGTTGAACGGAAGACAAAAAGTCCATCGTCGTAATAGGTCCGAGGAGGGGAGGCACCGTCTTGTGAGTCGTAGCACCTGAATATTTTCCCAGTTGAAATCCTGTATCCAGGACAGGCCTCCGACATGACGGAAACGTTAACTACAGCCCGGGCCGCCCGTCCACGCCACGACCAGTTGCGACGGAACAGATAAACGCCTACGTCACCGTGGACAGAGTGGGACAGGAGACCGGGATATCGAGGTGTCCTATATATGCCCTTCGACAGACTCTAGAGGGTAAAAATTGGAAGGTAAGCAAGAGGCAAGAAGCAAACAAGAAGTCGGTTACACAAAGATTTGCGGCAATCATAGAGTACTGTTGGAGTAATGATCTGCATAGAATCAAGGAACGACGTCTAGCGAGGTCTAGCGACGCCCAGCGTTCAACGTTGGCGTCAGTAGGTGTCACGTCTGGAGGGTAATCAGGCGTCATTTTGCACGCATCAAATAGTTGTGTTTCATTGTTTGCCCTGGTTGCCTGATCGGGACTCACCACCTTCCTCCAATAAAAACCCACCCTCAAGCACACTCTGGCCAAGCGCGGGCTCGCAACTCAGTATTAGACGTTACTTTGGCCTTGGACTCCCCATTTTATGCATACCAGAAAGTAGAAAGGCCGAGCCACATCAAGGGGATGAATGATAGCAACGGGTTGATGAAACAGCAACCGTCTTGGCTGTCTCGCTCTCTCCTTTCTCTTTCTTACGAACGGCGCCGGTCGATCTCGTCGCAGCCAGTCTGCAGTCCACTCTTTTACACAGGCTTCTCTTGCGGCTCTGAGATGCCCACTGTCCGTCTCTGAGGTCCCCCACTTTGATAAATGGGAACCCTTTGCTTTTCGGCGGCCTCGATACTTCGTTGCGAATCCTTCACCACCTTGCAGTCTCAATTATTAATTATCCCGACTGCGTTGGAGCTCATCTTCTCCACTACGTTGATAATCACAAACTGGGGTACTGGTTGGTGCGTGCTCTAATTCCAGGTCTTCTCCCGCAATACAATCTCGCTCACGGTGCTTCCAGGAGGCATCTTCTCTTGACGGCCGAAGGATGGTCTTACTTCGCGCTAGCCTTGCTTGAGTTGTTATCCCACACCATTCCCGCTGTGCGGGATAGTGTTTCTGTGTTCAGCGTTGTGGACATCGTGCTGGGTGCGTCCGCAATATTCAGCGTCCTGCCCTCGCAACTAACACCGGCAACCGCAGGGGCTACTTCTTTTCTTCCCATATTCTTTTACACCTTATTCGTTTACCTATTCACTCGCGGGGAACTCATCTGCACACTCCCTAAACGATTTCAACGCATCGCAAACAGCTTGCTGCTCGTCTTTATTCCGGCCGTCGTCGCGCTCAATGAAGTGGCGTCCTTTGTGGGCATCTCCCGCGGTGCGTCGTCCGCCCCCTTGACAATGATTTCGGTGCACTCATGCGCCCACAGGCACCATTACCCTCGCCAATGGCAGGCAGGCAGTAGCGATTGGCTTCCAGCAATCCAGCGACCAGCAGCTATGGACATTCCTCACGAGCCTCACGCTCGCCCTCCTCACCGCCTTTGAGGCCATCAACTTTTGCTTCGCCTTTTACCGCCTTATCCGCGCCTTCGTGGATCAGCGGCGGATAGAGACGACCGCCACGGACCAAGCCCATCTCATTCGAGGGATTGGCTGGATCACCGGAGGTTTCAAACTCGGTGCCGTCGAAACCGTCGTCGGCTTTGCGCAGGGCGGCTTTGGTGGCGCTCTCACTCGCCGTATCCTCCGTTTCTTGGCACGGGCTTTCTTGATCATTGGGATAGTCAAAGGGTGCGTAACATTGTCTTCACCATAAGTCGTCAACTAATGGATTTGTTCTTCAGCGTCGATCAAGTCGACGACTTTGACATAGTCACAAAGGAGATGTCCTCCGGCCGCCAACAATTCCGACGCTCGCGCCTAGGCATGCTCATCTCAAACCCTCGTTTCAGCACTTTCCGGCAACTCTCCCCTACTGCCAAGGACTTTTACAATGCGCCCCGCGCACCCACCATGAGCGAGAAGGCCGCTGGACCTTCCATGGCGGAGCGGAGACAATCGACTAGCGGCATCCCCGACATGAACACCTTCTCGCAGCTCAAAGGCGACGTGACGCGCACCACCGCCAGCGGCCTCGTCCGCCCCCAGCAGCGCGTCACGGTGCAGTTCGAGCGTGGCGCCCCGACACTGCACATGCGCTTCTCCGGTCTCGAGATGCCCTCCCCCGCCGTCATCGCCGAGAGCGTCAAGGCCCGGCCCGTCTCCTCCTCCTGGGTGTCCATCGCGCGCTCGTCGCGCTATGCACCCAGCGCGGCGGAGCCCTCATTCGCATTCGATGCGCCCCCTGTCCCCATGTCCTACCCCGAGTACATCTACGAGCAGGACCAGCCGAGCCAGGTGGAGCAGCCGAAGCACATGCGCGGCATGTCGCAGTTCAGCGCGCGCAGCTCCGCGTACCCCGACTCGCTGAATGCCGTGCGCGAGCTCACGTCGCAGTTCCCCCTTCCCCAGCCCAGTCCCATTCCCGAAGGCACCGGCTGGGGCGCAGACGTCGAGGCGCAGCAGTACACGCGCCGCTCGTGGGACGACGAACGGCACGACGACTCGGCCTACGCCCCTAGCACCTACACCGTGCGCCCCGGTACGGGCAAAGGGAAGGAACGTGCCGTGGACCCCTTCACCGCGGGGCCCTCACCCATCCCCGAGCCGGTACGGTATATGTACGGAGGGATGGAGTACCCCGAGTCGCCGGAGCCCGTCTACCGCTACAACTACGACGGCCCCGTCTCGCCCGAGCACATCCACGTCCCCAACCACCCCTACGCCTACTCGCCCCCCGTGGCCAACCCCGACGCCCTCGACTTCAACAGCCCGCCCCTCCTCCCGCCGCAGCAGAACCAGACGCGGCACCGAAACGTGCGTAGCGATACCACCCTCGGCGAAACCCCCATGACGTACATCTCGCGCTTCTCGCAGAGCAACGACGGGACGACCGCGTCGACGCCGGGGACGGAGGACCCGTTCCAGTACGACGAGGGCGCGCCCGCGCTGAACACCGGCAAGAGCGCGCTGGCGTATTCGTTCCCGGGGGAGGCGCAGGGCGTGCCCGAGCCCGTGTACATGGAGGACGGCCCGCACCGCGGCGGCGAGCGCATGAGCATCGCACCGAGGAATCCCCGGACGAGCGCGGCGCTGCTGCAGATGACGCAGCGCGGCAACGCGGACTGGGCGCCGGCCGAGTTCACGCCGTCGATGTTCTCCGAGGCGTCGACGGCGTCGTCGAAGCGCCACACGCTGAAGAAGCGGCGGCCGTCGATGAAGAGCGAGAACACGATGGCGGCGAGCGTGGACACGTTTGCGAGCTCGTGGCTGCATGGGGATATGGGGGATGCGGAGGGGGATGCGGACGAGGAGCGCGCGGCGCTGGCGGGGAGTGTGCCCATGCCCGTGCGGGTGAAGAGCGTTGGGCGGGTGCGGGCGCCGAAGAAGGCGACGCCGGCGCCGGTCAATTCCAAGCACGGCATGACGCGCGGGAGCGTGTACATCCAGCCGATTCACGTCCCCCCTGCGAGTTACAGCCATGAGGTCCAGATTGTTCAGGGCGGCAGCAGCGCGGATAGCTATAGTAGCGAGTTCGCGGATCGGCCTTGAGGTGTACATAGACGCTAGACGATTGAAGTATACCTTGTTGTGTATGTAGTTTGTTTTTTTGGGCGAGAGTCGTTTAAGGAATCCGACCTTTTTTTTTGCGTTCGTGTCGTGTGAATTTAGGTGGTCATTCTTGGATTTCCCGAGCCAACGCTGGAGCCTCTGGGGTTTCCACGTTGGAGTGGTTTTCCCAGGCGAGAGACGCGTTGTTGTGGATACTTTGGTCCATCACATCAACTTGACCCATGTTCCCTTCTTCAAGTTTTTCGTCTCGCTCCAGTTCCACCTTCCTCGAGGCAACCTCGAGGCCTCTCTTCCATCTTCTGCTTCAAAAGTCATATTTCGCAATCAGCGATGCCAAGAGCTTCTTCCACGAGCACGACGATAGGAACTGCCCAAGAACTGTCTTGAAAAACTGTCAGCGCCAGCGGCATACTGGATACTCCGACGGCGACGGTACTGACTCCGACGGCGCTTGTGTATGGCGTGGCGCACTGTGGGAGCGGAATCTTGCAATGCTGGTGTATGTACTCGTCCCTGGTTGCCTCCCCCGCACACGGCCTCTCAACAGCTCTCAACGAAGGCAAGGGTTCGCGCAAACCACAAACATTGTGTCTTTCTTCTTCGCCCTCTTTTCGCATCAACTCTCCTCTTCAACATCTTGCCCTTGTAGACATCGCCTTTTGACCTTGTTAGCCTTCCAAAATGGCGGTGTAGCACATAGTGGTGCGGGAGTTGGCTTGCCGGGCAAGTTCAGTCTTCAGTCTCGCTTCATTCTGACCCATTGTGAGTCAACATCAAAGCATTTGTTGAACGCTAATCAGAGCCTCTTCATTGCTATGCTGTAACCAATTCAAGTTGCAGCGGGTAGTGCATCACAACCGTTTAATCAGTCAAAAATCATCACGTCCCTGTACGTTCAAACAGATGCGAATCAGAGAAGGCGAGATTTTCAACGATATAAAGGGATCATGGGTGGGACTCTCATTTTTTCAGCCTCTTCTTTCCTTCGCGGCCGTCTCTTTCTTTTCTTTTCGCCTTCCCTTCGCTCCCACATTACAACCTTTGTTGCTTGACTCGATCATCCTGGTCTATGATGATGAAATTCAGTTTCTTCGTTCTGCAAGCCGCAGCTGCGCTGACGGCTGTGACCGCTGCTAGCATTCGCCGAGACAATTCCTCGTCAGTCTATCAGCTTAGAGAAGACCACGATTCCTAACCTTACGCAGCTCCTGTACAACCGCTCTCCAAGGCCTCGTCACTTCGTCCGACCCAACATTGGGATGTCTCGCACCCAGTGCGCTCAAAGACGTCTTCACTCTGGGGGGTTCTTCAAACTCGTCCGCCGCGACGATCGAAAGCACACTCAACACCTGGTTCACCGACTTCTGCGGAGTTGGAACCTGCAGGTGCGTCTCCGAGAGTATCAACTAGACCTCGCTGACGATATGCAGCTCCGATACAATTAACAAGATTTCGGCTGCTGTCAACACGCCGTGTGGCGCCGAGTTCAATATGACGGGCTACACTCAGCTCCGCGAGTTACTGTGCCTCAAGGAGTGAGTCTCATTGGGCCCACTACCCCTGCCCTGCTGACCCTAATTCAACCACAGCACCACCACAAACACGTTCTGCACAATCGAGACCATAGCGAGCGGGGGCAACGATACCGATACCACGGATGACAATACCACCAATGCAGATCCTGGAGAGATCCTCATCGGCATCTTCCTGTCCGCTACGACCCTCTTTACCCCGTGCAACGAATGCGCAAAGGCCCAGTATCAGCTCTCCGTGCAGCTGGGAAGTGCCGACACCTCCACCCTTGACCACTGTGGCGCAAATTTCACGGGTGCGTCGGCTCACAAGGCCCTATGTACATGTTCGCTGACGGTTTGGTATTGCAGCGACATTGAACAGCACCCTAGTCGGCGTCAAGCAGGTCGCCGTCACCAGCGATTTCAAAGCAAACGCCGCGCACGCGCTCGCACCGACTGCCGGACTGCTTCTTCTCTCGATGGCTGGATTTGTTGTGTTGCTTTGAGTTGCAGGAGGGCGGGTTTAAGAGACAGCAAGCGACTGCCTCGCTTCGCGCCCAACATTTAGCTTTGAAAAGTGACGGCTGATGTTGAGAGGTATAATAATTGTTCAAAGGTGAACACCCTTTGTGAATTAGGCATACAGGTGAATGAATAGCGGCGGATCGTTGTGCGGCATGTACATAGGTCGAATTTTGGCAGAAGCGGCGACCGACCGCTCAAAGTACTTCCGCAACCCTAATAAAGTAATTGAACGCCCGTCGATTCGGATCGAGAAGCCGAGAGCGAGATTGAATTTGCTTTGAAAGTCTTCAGAAACGGATAAAGCATGAACAAATCTGTTGAAAGATGGCATGTAAATAGTCCCCGCCTTTTTGCCTGGCCGCAGTTCGAGTACCATTGAAGTGTCCAAGACGGCATTCGAACTGTGGCTCAATTTCTTGTACGGACCATATTGTCAACGCCGAGCATGGTGAGAGGCATCACCATGGCCACTGGAAAGGGTATTCAACTTGAGCATGAACGGTTGTAGATTTCCCTTTTGGCGGTACGACAGGACCGACAGGCAACTAATAAGGTCAGCTGCTGGCGGTCCGACGAATTATCATCGATATATCGTAGACGAAGTGTCAACCGCGGGATAAATAGGCATCGTCTAAAAATCCTGTGGAACAAACACGCCATCCACGAGTCACAGTGTCGTCGGTATGACGAAGGCTCAGGTGAAGGGTGGTTAAATTTCCGACGCGATAAGAATGTGGAATTCATGGGTCTAGTTCAAACTGAAGTATACTGGGGCCCTAAGGATACGATCGAGAGGTGAACGCGCACCTCCCCCAGATTACTTGTATTCAACACTTCTGAAGATAAATAATTGTACGCGGTTCCCTCTGACCATCCTGCGAGCGATGTAAAACCTAATCTTTCACGGATCCACTAAAATAGAGCCTCCGCCTGCGAAAACAGTTAGTGGGCCTACAGAGACGGCAGCTAGACTTACGTTCCACTTCACTAGATGTGCGCCTGGCTATAAATTTCTCGGCTCGCACCCATAGGTCATCGCCACCGCGGGCACCGATGTTCCAGTCCTCAAACAGAGGTGGGGCTTTCATAATCAAGAAACGAGGGTCTTGTACACTAACCTCCGTAGGCCAGCTTTCCAAGATGAGGAGAATTTGTAATGCAGGGCAGTCGGCCAAGGCGCCGTTGATGATTGGCGCAGGGATTTCGAAAAGAAATGCGAGGTGAGTGAGGTTCGGTATGAGCGCAAGACCTTTCCAATCATCCCAATCGCTTTGTCGGAAGTTATCGACCAGCTCAAGATGGGTGAGATGTGCAAAGAGTGGGTGTGCAAAGTCAATGGGAGCGGGGAAGAAAAGGTCGGAGAGTGTGGTGGTCAGGCGACGGAGAGGCATCCCCGATATGAGTGGAAGGAAACCCGAGTCGCGTGGGAAGTGTAATAAAACGAGGTTTTGGACCGCGGTGCACTTCGCGAGAACCTCATGAAGCGGTCGCGAATCCGTCTGAGTGAACAACAAGTGATGCACATGTCGTAAGAGGTCCGAGTCGGAATGGCTCCGAGTCCGGGATTGGAGTGCAATGGAAAGACGAGTAGTGAAGTCATCGTTACGAACTCGGGCATGGGTAAAGACGACGACGCGATACAGCAGTGGCTCTACCCTGTGGACGATATCAGTGCAATTTTCATTCCACCGGATGGACGGGATCACCATTTCTTCACCCGATGCGCGACTAGGAGAAGGGTCGGGATGGATTTGTGATGGAAGTAGGCAGTTGCTTCAAAAACCTCGCGTTCGATGTCCATGGGCAGGGTCGGTGGCATAGCTACTTTCCAAGGCTATAAGGAAGGTGTCCGATTGCCTGCGTGGTGCCAAGTGAGAGAAACGGTCGCAAACTTGAAACGGAGAATCGCGAATTTTGGTGGTTTGTGCCAGTGGCCAATGTCACAGGGGTGTCACCGTCACCCTTTGATTTCGGAACAAGGATTACTAATAATAGACAGTACCGTTCGAAATTGAAGCGAACTTGAACAGCACCGCAGTCGGCGTCCAGCCTGGGCCCAAGTTCTGGCTTCTGGACATGCCACTTTTGAGTCAATTTAAGGTACATACACATTTTTTTGTCCTTGATTCAGGAACACCAAGGGCGCGTTGTTGTGGGTACTTTCCTCCATCGCATCCAGATGGGCATGTTGGTTGATTTTTTTTTCGTCTTCCTCCAGTTCCACTCGAGGCCTCCCTTCCATCTTCTGCTTCAAAACTCATATTCCGCAATTAGCGATGCCAAGGGCTTCTTCCACATCAGCGCGACGATAGGAACTGCCTGTCAGCGGCATACTCGAGACTCCGACGACGCTTTGTGTATGGCGTGGCGCACTGTGGGAGCAGAATCTTGCAATGCTGGTGTATGTACTCATCCCTGGCTGCCCCCATCCCCTCCCGACTACCTCCTCACCGTGCTCGCACACGGCCTCTCACCAGCTCTCAACCGAAAGCAAGAGCTCGCGCAAACCACAAACATTAGGGTGTTTCACGATAGCTTTTTTGACCCCAACTTAAGCCGCAACTTCGACCACAACTTGTCCCAAAGTTGGGGCAGAAGTTGGGGCATGAAGTTGGAGTTGGGGCTGAAATCGTGCATAGCAGCACGACTTCATGCCCCAACTTTCGCCCCAACTTCTGCCCCAACTCGTGCCTCAACTTCGGCTAATCTCTGCCTCAACTCCGGAGTTGAGGCAAAGATGCGTATCCAGAACGGCTTGATGGACACCGGAAACGCTTATTGCTCAGGTGTTTCACGAACGAGGCCCCAACTTCTGCCCCAACTTTGCTCAAGTTGAGGCAGAGTTGAGGCAGAAGTTGGGGCATGAGTTGGGGTCAAAAAAGCTATCGTGAAACACCCTATTGCATCTTTCTTCTCCGGCCTCTTTTCGCATCAACTCTGCTCTTCAACATCTTGCCCTTTGTAGACATCGCCTTTCGACGTTGTCACGGTTAGCGTTCCAAAGTGGCGGTGTAGCACATAGTGGTGCGGGAGTTGGCTTGCTGGGCAAGTTCAGTCTTCAGTCTTGCTTCATTCTAACCCATTGTGAGTCAGCATCAAAGCATTTGTTGAACGGCGAACGCAATGATCAGAGCCTCATCACCGCTATGCTGTAACCAATATAAGTCGCAGCGGGAGATGCATCACTGATGTTGGAATATCGAGATGCTATGTGCGCGCACATAATGTCATTCGTGACTGTGGCACACTTAGTTACCAGTTCCCTCCCTCCTTGTTCCTGGATGACGGACTAAATGTGTACGTTAATTGTGGAAACAGTATATATCATCAGCCTTTTCACAGATTTCTTGGCACTGGAATGCCCTTGAATGTGCTTTTCTGCCTGAACCCACTATTTTTGGGAAAAAATGTTGCTCCAATTTGCGTCAAAACAACGGTGCACTCTACAGAAAAAAACTTTTTTTTTACTTGTGGGGGATTCGAACCTAGCTTGATTGCTTGTAGCTTGCGCACTTGTTGGCCCAATTCAAGCAAGATCAAGTACACTCAAGCGAGCTCAAGAAATCTGTAGGAAGTCTGATGATGTTGTGTAGATACGAAGAAATTCTCCGCGCGTTTGCAACGGGTACACTGCTAATACTGGATTCTCTTACTTGATTCCAACAACTGAGAGTCTTCTTCAGGAGTCAATGAGTCGACGCCATCACGTCCCACGCACGACGATTTGTATCCGTTCACCAGATGCGAATCACGAGAAGGCGAGATTTTCGACATATTAAAGGCTCGTGGGTGGAACTCTCATTTTTCCAGCCTCTTCTTTCCTTCGTGGCCGCCTCTTCCTTTTCGCCCGTTCTTCTCCTCCTCATCACCTTTGTTGTTTAAATCCGTCATCCTGGTTTATGATGATGAAATTCAGCTTCTTTGTTCTGCAAGCCGCAGCTGCGCTGACGGCTGTGACCGCGGCTAGCATTCGCCGAGACAATTCTTCTTCGTCAGTCTATCTATCAGTCCCCTCCTCCCAAAGAGGAACTCAATCTCTGACCTTACGCAGCTCATGTACAAGCGCTCTCCAAAGCATCGTTACTTCGTCCGACCCATTATTCGGATGTCTCGCGCCCAGCGCGCTCAAGGAAGTCTTCGCTCTGGGGACTTCAAATCCGTCCGCCGCGGAGTTCGAAAGTACACTCAACAACTGGTTCACCGACTTCTGTGGAGTTGGGACCTGCACGTGCGTCTCCGCGCCTGCCAACTCGCTGCCTCGCTGAAAATAACAATACGCAGCTCCGATACAATTGACAAGCTCTCGGCTACTGTCGACACGCCGTGCGGCATCGAGTTTAATATGACGGACTACACTCAGCTCCGCGAGTTACTATGCCTCAAGGAGTGAGTCTTATTAGGCCCACTGCCCGTACTGCTAACCCAGTTCAACCTCAGCACCGCCGCAAACACGTCTCTGCACAGCCGAGACCCTCTTCAGCGGGAACGACACCGACACTGGCATGAGTGTGAATACTACCAATTCCACCGCTGACCCTGGAGAGATCCTGTTCACCATTCTCCTCGTCTCTACGCCCTTCTTTACCCCGTGCAACGAATGCGCAAAGGCCCAGTACCAGCTCTCCGTGCAACAGGGAAGCGCCGACACCTCCACCCTTGACCACTGTGGCGCAAATTTCACGGGTGCGTCCGCTTACAGCCTATCCACAGAAGTCATACGTACAAGTTCACTGATTGTTTACAATCGCAGCGACCTTGAACAGCACCCTAGTCGGCGTCAAGCAGGTTGCTGTCACCAGCGAGTTCAAAGCGAACGCCGCGCGCGCGCTCGCGCCGACTGCCGGACTGCTTCTTCTCTCAATGGCTGGATTTGTTTCGTTGGTTTGAGTTGCGGGAGGGCGGGTTTACAGCCAACGACAGTACCGAAGGCGTGGATCAATTTTTTTTCCAAATTTAGAGGTTTTCATCTCTTTGAAAGAATTGGCCATACCTCGCTCATTTCTGCACCGTTTGACTTGTAAGTAAGCTAGAAATGCCAGGCTAATTTACGCGCAATTAGTCATAGAGCTACATTAACAGAAATGTTTTATTTTGGGTCCTCCTAAAATTGGGCTTGGTCAACGGTAAATTTGCGCTAGTAATGCCATATCATGTCCAGTTGGCCCCAATTTTGGATGCGGAGATTCCAGAGGTATTATAATTGATGTCAAAGACTCATAACAGCGAATTTACTCCCTGATCGTTTTAAAATTGGACCACGGGGAATCTAACGGTGAAAGTGTTGAAAGTTGTATATTGACCGGAGTACTTGACATGAGCACCAAAGACTACTCACTAGAGAGCCTTAGACACGTACTTAGCATAAATACTTGCCAAAAAATGAGGTAATACGCGCCCCAAATCACTAATTAGACGTGTCGCATCACGGTCCATCATCACCCAGTCAGCCAAGTCAGAATTCCGACCTCCGAGTCCGCACTCCCTCCGCATCATCTGGATGCACCTCGTGCCTTCTCTGCTCATCCAGAAGACATAGAGCTGCGATACCTTGCGCCTCAACGAGCAAAAGCACTAAGGACAAGCTAGGGGTGTGTTGCATAATTTACTGACCAAAGATCTCCGAAAGAAACAAGTGGGTGGTTTCGGGTTTTATGAGCTATACTAAAAGTCCATCCTTTCCCGCCCGTGCTGTCCTAAACCAAGCTCAATCAGCATGCTACGGAGTCTTGAAGCAGCAAAATCCGTGTAGCTGAGTGCAGTGTAGCGGTTGCCTTTGAACGAGGTCATTCGCGTACTATAACACTTGCCTAGTCTGAGCTTTCTCTCTGCTCCAAGTTGCAAGAAATGCTTATCCATGGAGCTTCTCTGTCATTTCCATGCATTCTTGGTACTTCTTACAGGAGGGAAGAGTAGTTGAGAGCTCAAACATCCTGAGTCGACAGCCTTACAAATATACCCAAATAAAACATTTCTGTTAATGTAGCTCTATGACTAATTGCGCGTGAGTTAGTCTGGCATTTCTAGCCTACTTACAAGTCAAACGGTGCAGAAATGAGCGAGGTATGGCCAATTCTTTCAAAGAGATGAAAAACCTCTAAATTTGGAAAAGATTGATCCGCGCCTTCGGTACTGTCGTTGGCTGTAAGGGACAACAAGTGGCTGCCTCGTTTCGCGCCCAACATTTAGCTTTGAAAAGTGACGGTGAGAGGTATAATAATTGTTCAAAGGTGAACACCCTTTGTGAATTGAGCACAGGCGAATTAATGCCGGCGGATCGCTGTGCGGCATGTGGGTCGAATTTTCGCAGAAGCGGCCACCGACCGCTCAAAGTGATGATGCTTTTCCACCAACCCCAATAAGGTAATTGAACGCCTGTCGAAATTCGGAACGAGAAGCCGAGGGTACTGATTGATTCGGAAATGGGCACCGAAAGTCTTGAGCTAAACTTTGAAAAGAGAAGACAACGTAATGGACACGGTGGCATGTAAATGGTCCCGGTGCTCAACTCATCAGCACGACCCAAGGGAACTCCAGCTTGAACCTATTTTCTTTCAACCCCAATTCCTCCTATCGCTCTTCTATCGCTCTCACGTTTACAAACCTTCGCGCTTCCCTCGCAAATTGGGGGTCGTTGCACCTGGTAGGAATAGATCAATGTCCCCTAGATCACGAACAGAATTGCTGCGAAGACTTGTCAGCTTCGCGAATGATCCAACGTTCCGTGGTATATAGGGTTCGATCTCAAATCCGTCTCTCGACTCCTTCTCGATTATCAATCCCAATAGCCCTTCAGGCGAAGTCAATCATCATTACTGGAGCCTCTTCGAAACCCCCGGATCCGAGTCCTCCTACTGTAATTTTTGTTCCATATAATATGTTACGAAAAATGTGTTTATCATACTCACTCCAGATCGCGTGATCGCGTTTTGTGCTTCTGCAATCAACGGCCTGAGAAGCACCTCGTGAAGCAGATTTACAACTCAACTTGAAATTTAATTGGGCAAGAATATCGTGACCCCTCGGTGAGTTATAACAGACTAGTTTTGATAGAAATCTATGTCTGTACCTGAAGTTAAACGCTGGGTCTTGCGGTGCTTCCCGCGGAGATGCCTGCCACCGTGGCCGTTGGGTAAGAAAATAGTCAACCAGGGTCTCAACCATTAAAAGATTCTTGAGTCGGAGTCGCCCAAATTGATATAAAAATGTTTGACGCACAATTTCTATCTTCACTTCTTTCACTTGTCTTCTCCACAATTCCCGGAGGGCCGAAGGTGTAATTACTTGCTTGTACACCGGGATAACTCCTGGAAACCGGTGTTCGTGATTCAGACCGTGCCGTGTAATGCTACCTACCTACCGGGTTATGTTGATTTTTTTCCTCACTGTCGAACTGTCGAATTGGTTGAATAAGTCACGCGTCACCCCCCCCCCCCCCCACCCCCCTTGTGGATTAAAACGAAAAAGTACAGTACACCAATTTAGTCTCAATATTTACTCCTTAACAGCGACAGAGGCCGTGGACTCACATGCCATGTTCCAGCTTCAAATCGCAAGGGACACGTGAACCAAGCACAATTCACTCAGAAGCATATAAACACTCTGCGATGATCCTAACCAGGATGAAGAAGAACCGCTGGACTGTTCGAATAAATCCAACGGGGCGCTTCTTCAGTACTTCTTGATGTTTCCCTCATTAACCCCGGTCCTTGAGGTTCGTTTTAAAGCGCAGTGCGGCAGTGCCATCAAATAATAATGATCGGTTCAATCTGTCATATACCAAGTTGGGAGAGCTTTTGGTATAAAAGCCAGTCAGGACCCACCTCTCATTCGCCAACCCGACATGGTTTTCAAAACATCTGTTACACGGCTATTCGCCGCTAGCCTCATCGCATCAGCGTGTGGCTCGCGCTTCGGGAATGTTACACTGGACGAGAGGCAAACAGGCTGTATTCCGCGTTCCGAGAATTGCGACAGCGGCACATGCTGCACTGGCCTCTTCTGTTCTACCACTGAACCCCATGTGCGTATTGCTACTAGCTTATGGCGGTCACATTGCACATTTATTATTCCGACCTTTTTTTCACTTTTTCACCTTTTTTTTTGGGTTTTCAACTTCTTGAACTTTTTTTTCATGTTCCCATAGTTTTTCTTTTTTTCAAGATCATGAAATCTTTCAAAACATTGGTGGCAATGTGTTTTATGGAGCATGGGTAGTCGGAATGAATGACCCCCTAGATTAGGGTTTATCATTGATGGATGGCCGGGATCGATCAATCCCGTACCTCTGCCTCTGAGGTAGAGTCTAGTGGTAACTTGAGCAGGCTGTTATGTGGTGTGGCTCGCACCAAGCCTTCCCAGGCACACTTGACCAGTTTCAGACCCAGCATGTGAAGTATTTGAGAACTCGACACACCATGCCGATCAAGGCCATCAAGCGGCGAGTCGGCCTGCACAGCCCCCATACCAAGAAAAAATAGTTGAAATTTTGACTTCATAGAAAGTTCACTCCAATCTTGGAACAACTAATCACAACCTCTGTTCAAAAGACAAAAAAATATGACTGCAAGAGGGAACATGAAAAAAAAAGTACAGAAAGCTGAAAACCTGGAAAAAAAAGGTGAAAAGGTGAAAAAAAAGCCCGGAATAATAAATGTGCAAAGTGACCGCCATACTAGCTCCGGTCAAGGTCGCACAAGCATAGTATAACTGATGACGATAATACAGACGTGCTCCAGCTGCATCCCAAATGCCGAATTCTGTATCGGTGTACCGTGCTGTGCGGGGCTATTCTGTGGCTTGGAGAACCAGGTGAGGGATAGATTCAATATATGTCTTCTGCCTCAATGATACTGACGTTCCTCGGATCTGCGGGCCGTGTGTCGCGACTGGGCGAGCTGGCTGCAATAATTTCCTGTGCTGCTCCGGGCTCTGCGGGTCAGATGTTCGCGAATTTCTTTTGTCAGTTATGTTCAACTCTAAGAGTTACTACGGAGTCGAAATAAAAAATAGAAAATAGAAAATAAGAAGTAGATTTCGGACATCAGGCCCAATTGGGATGGCGGCCCGCCACCGCCGATGATAATCGCGATTTGATCAAAACGATCTTAAGCTGCTTTACCTCCCCCGCACGATGCCTCCACCTGTGCGTACCCCACAGGACCGTATTCGATGGGTTGCCAGTGTCATTGCTGCACTCATGCAATATATTGTGCTTGGGGTCGCTCTCTACATCACCCCGCAGTATATCAAGACAGAAATGCACACATCCGCTCTTTCTGGACGGGCATGGCTGGATGAGCTTCTCTCTCCGGAGGGGCATCCCAACAGGATCTACATTGCTATGGGCATGCGCCGCCATGTCTTCCTTGCCCTCGTCTTCCAGATTCGGGCCCTTGGATACATGGAGGCGCAAAATGCACATATCCTGCTCGACGAGTCCCTCGCAATTTTCCTGTACACCTGTGTTACCGGAGTGGCCATAGACCATGTTGCAGAAAGGTTTCAGCACTCCCACAGCACCATCTCGGAGTATTATTCCCGCTTGCCGCCGCCTTCCGCAACCTGATTTGTTCGTAGGCACTTTCGGAAGATTCTGGCCATCTTTTGCAACGGGGATTTTTACAACAGATATGTGCGCCTCCCAGCAGCTGGCGACCCCCCTCCGGACGCGATCCGTACCAATCCAAAGTGGTGGCCTTACTTCCGCAATGTTTTGGGTGCCCTGGACGGAACACACATTAATTGCTCACCCTCGGAGGACCAGCTTCAGACAGCGAGGAACCGCAAGGGCGAAGTGACCCAGAACTGTCTGGCTGCTGTCTCCTTCGACATGCACTTCCTATTCTTCGTTAGTGGCTGGGACGGCTGCTCGGCCGATGCGTCTATGTACAATCATGCTCGCCTTGCCGGTTTTACAATCCCCCTTGGAAAATCCTACCTTGCGGACGCAGGGTTTGGGATCTGTGATGCCCTTCTAATTCCTTATCGAAGCACTCGGTACCATCTAGCAGAATGGGCCCGTGCAGCTCTACGGTGAGTCCCTTCTTCGTCAGCATTGACTCGAGAAACTGACGACCTCACAGGCCAAAGAATTACAAGGAACTTTATAACTTGCGCCATGCTTCGGCACGTAATGTTGTTGAGCGCATCTTCGGGGTAGTCAAGCATCGGTGGTCAATCTTGACCAAGGCACCCCATTATGACATGCAAACCCAGTCAAAGATCCCTTCCGCTCTCATCGCCCTGCACAATTTTATTCTGGATCACGACGAGACCGATCTCGATCGGTGGCTAGGGCAGGATGAAGCTCTCGACAACCTCCGCGGCTTGCGCCGCAACACACCCATCGATTTCGGTCGACTTGCAACCTCGATGACCACCACGGCAGCAGAGAAACATCGCGCAGAGGACGTTAGGGACAAGATGGCTAAGGTAATGTTCAAGGACTATCACACATATTTGCGAACCCATCTGGGTCAGGAGTTTTATAACGAGCTACATCCCGAGCCTGTAGACTAATAAACTACTTGATGACCCCCTCAGAAACGATTGACGAGGATTTTTGTGAGGGTGAGACGACCTGCTGCAGCCTTTTCAGCAACGTACGCATCCGCCGCCTTCGGGTCGCCACCGAATATGAGGCTGAGAATTGCACGCTGCTCATCTGATATGTACCCCAAGTCCATGTCCTCCTCGGCGATCGCACGCGCACGGGACACCTGCTTTGTGGGCGACACGGCGGAGGACTCCTTCGGCATGAAGCAGTCGCGAAGAGCCCCTGAGACGTTGTCGACGGACTTGCCCAGGGCCATGATCGCGTCTGGGCCGCTGGTTTTGGTGCGCTTGCCAGTCCACGGTGTAACGACATCGTCCGGGGCGCTGCGCTTCACCGAGGTCATCGGCGTCGCAGGAACAGATGCCTGCTTCGCGGGTACAGCTGCCTGCGACACCGCGGCAGGAGCTGGCGTCGCTAGAGTGGTCGACTGGACGGGGTTCGTGGCCATGAAGTCCTGGGACTGGTGGGATATGTAATTGAAGCCCCCGTAGTTGTCGTTTTCATAGTCGCCATAGTTTGACTGGGACCAGTTGCTGATGGGCTGGGACGGCGGCGACTGCGACGAGAAGGAGAGGAGCGAAGAGGAGAGAAGGTCGGAGCCGTCCGGAAACTCGTCGTCGTCACCCTCCCCGGGCAGCCGGAGGTTAACGTGGACATTCGACTTGGACGGCGTCGAATTGCCCAGCGGCGCATGAGGCTGCAAGTGGGTGGTGCCGGTCCCGGGGTTGCTATTGGCTGGGGGAAGTGCAGGGTTGTGGACGTTCATGCCCTTGGCGATGCTGGGGAGTATGTCGTGGACCTTGTCGAAGAGCTCCCAGCCCGTATTGGCGAAGGGCTTGAAGATGGTGTGCGCCTTTGTGAACGCCTTCCACGCGTCCCTGTTGTCGTCGTCGACACTGAAACCAAGGTCCTGGTCGTAGGTCCAGCCGGACGCGCCGATGTACTGCTTCTGCATCACTAGGAGGATCGCCTCGTGCAGTTTTTTTATCTGGAGAACAGGTAAGTTACAGACACGGTTCTGTGAAGAGCAGTGTGATGCACCTGGGCCCATACACCCCTAATTGAGGCAGCCGTCTTCGGGGCTCCCTTGGCCGGGGGCCCGAGCGACTGCATGAACTCTGCGGCTTCCTGCAGACACGTCGCGTCCCAGCTACCACCCTGCCCAATACGGCTCTTGATGCCGTGGAAGAAGTCCACAAGGTTGGTTTTATCTCCAGTATTGGTGATCCAGTCACAGCTGGGTATGTCGGACGAGCGAGGCATTCAAACGGCGTGGAAAGAGCAGAGACGCGTCGCGGGGGCAGCTCGAAAATGCGTGAGACGCTGCCGTGATCACACGTAACTACATCCAAGTTGGGCCTGATGTCCGAAATCTATTTCTTATTTTCTATTTTCTATTTTCTATTTCGACTCCGTAGTAACTCTAACTGCTTCCTAGGGTTTCTGCCATTGAGCGCTCAAAAACCCTACTTGGTTCTCTTGGCTTCGATGGAATAAACTGCGATGACTGTTTTTTTCTCGGTTCTTTGCCGTTGAAATGTGTGTTTTATCAGTACTACGTTGGATTTTTGTATCTTGACCGTCTGATTCACTCCGTGATTTGTCATTTTCCGGAGAATGGGCGTCTGAAGCCAAGTCTGAAGGAACGTCAATTATCAGACATTTTTTATCAGTCACATCCTCTATGAAATCAAACTTGTTCGAGCTTCTCGGGATTAAAATTTCGGATGGGGGGACGGGGTCAAAAAAGGCTTTGTACTATAAGTTATGGGAGGGTGTAGAAACTTTAGTAGAGGTATATAAAGGTCCCTACACTGGTTGAGGGATTCAAGTTTTTCAGCATAATTTATGGTGAAAAATGTCATTTGTTTTTCAGACATTTTTCACCGAAAATGTAGGTGGAAAATTCAAACATTTTTCACCACTTTTTGACTGTCTTTTGAATTTTTCACCTCGGGCTCAAAAAACAGTGAAAATGATTTCAGTTTTTCACCTACTTTTTCAGTGAAAAATGTCTGAAAAACAAACAACATTTTTCACTGTAAATTGTGCTGAAAAACTTGAATCTCCCAACCAGTGCTAGTGAGTGAAAAACTTTTGCTTTCCACTCACCTCAGTCTAAGACAGTGTTGAAGTAATAATTTCGGCCAAGTTCAACCAAAAGTGGTTGGTCGGCGGTCCGAGAGCAGGTCCAAAGGAATTCCGCAGGTCTAACTGAAGCCCTTTTAGCACTTGAGATAGATTTAGGAAGCATAATATGTACCCCGGGCATTAAAACCGAGCGGTAGTGGGTGAGGTTCAGTAGGTGGCGCATTCTAGCTCCCGGCGAAAAAGATTCAACCGTTACTCATTTTATTGCTGATGTCAATGTGATTTGAGATGTCGTCGAAACCTCCTGGGCCTCCGCAGTGGTCAATTCTTCCGCGACACGCCGCCGCGTGAATGATCCAACGTTCCATGGTATGTAGGGTTCGATCTCAAATCCGTCTCCTCGACGCCTTCTCGATTATCAACCACAATGGCCCTGCAGACAAGCCGAATTATCATCACTAGAATAGTTCCTTGGGTCCTCGCTTCGCTTTAATTCACAGCAACATGTATGAACTCCAACCCACTGTCAGAATCTCCTCGCATTCATTCAATTGCAAAGGATTCATGGTCGTGGACTTGGGGCTTCCATATTACATTGAGCCGGACACTGAGCGTCGTGGCAGCACTTTCGACTAGTCGGAACACCGTCTTGTACTAGAATAACGAATATGGTCACTTGTCTATCGAGCAATGATTTTTTTTTGTGACTCAAACCATAACTTGCTTAGCTTGCAAGTGGTCCGCAGGTCAAAGTACGACATCATTATGTCTAACTACTCTCAGCCCACTCTTAGAGCGGAAGAAGCCTCTTCGAAACCCCCGCATCCGAGTCCTCCCGCTATAAGGTTTCGTTCCACCACCGCTCGAGGCTGTCTTTGAGGTTCCTGATCCTCAAGACATCATCCTCCGGTGGAACATATATTCCTCCAAATGGCTGAAATGAGTGAACATGGCAATGCTTGAATGAGTGTTATCTTTGGATTGCAGTCAGTTGGGCGTCAAATTCATCATCGGGGATGGCCATGATCAGTGTCTTGTACTCCGAGAGATTCAAAAGTGTCAGGCGCATGAGTCGCAGGATATCGCGATCCGCCGACCGAAGTGATTTGGAGATGCAGTCCCGCAGAGTAGTATCGCATTCCACGATTAACCGCGCGTGCTGCTCCCCTTTCCGTGCTCGTAACTCGAGAGTGTTCAGAATTGCCATCTGCGTGGGGATGCTATTGCTTAATCTGAGGAGGGAAATGTGAGCTTCCGATGAGAAGTGAATCAAGTGATAGACAGACTGACAGGAAACAGTGCAATAATGGTTCAACCACGTCTAAGGCAAAGAGGGCAGAAACAGCAGCTTTCTGCACGTAAAAGTCTCTGTGACTATCCACACTCGGTCAATGACTCGGGTTGAAAGGCAGGTTCACGAACTAACTTACCTTGACAACGGAACTAGTTGTGGGTGGAGTTGGAGTCCACGCATCGTGGCCTCCAATCCTTCCTGCTGAGCAAGATGTACCACAAGAGTGCAAGTCGAACGAAGGATGGCAGGGTTACTGGTATACAACCGAAGTAGCTCTGAAAGCCATTCGAGGACACTGGAATTTGCGACAACTTGTGTGTCCTCCTTTGAGTTGAGTACTCGAGAGTCAAGGTGGTCGAGAACGAGCAATCTCGTCGAAGGGAAGATATCCTTGAACCTGAACCCAGTTTTTCAATAATATCGGAAAATTAAACACACCCACGTCAGGTATGTCGTCAGGATCTCCGCCATCTCAGCTGAAAGCGCAGACCCTGCGTTCTCCGCGATGATCCCCGCTGCCTGTCGATGGTACATGAACTTGGATAATGGTTTCGCCAGCGCGTGGATCGGGAAACTAGGACGAATGGACATGCTATCCGACCAGTAGCTGTGGATGCTTTGGGGAGTGGGCCAGCGACGCAGTTGGGACATGTAGAGGAAGCAAAGAAGTGTCTTCGCTGTTGGCGTCTCTATTCTTGGAAGATCTCCCACGGGGTCCTGGATGGAACGAGTTTGACAGAAGGAAATTCGCGGGGAGTGAAGGAGGTATTGAACGCATCGATCCATGACCATGAATCTGAATTCTGAAACTATTAAGTTTAATTTTAACATCAAATTCAACCCCGAGATGCCCGAGCCGTCCGCGATCTTGCTCTCAACGGAAACCGTTACTCATTTTACCGCTGGTGTGAAACTCCTAGGCCTCCACGTTCGTCAGATTTTCCGCTCCATGCCGCCGCTCAAGGCGGTCTGTGAGCTGATTCGCCTTCGACCAAGGGTCTTCGTCCTGAACGTAAAGAATAACCTCGTCACCGGCCTTCCTATTAACCAGAAATTGAACCAAGCTCATCGATGAAGGCACGAATGGAGGAATCACTCTCAGTTTACGATTTCCGCAAGTTTCCTGTGGCTCAATGGATGGTCCTTCGTACGTTGACTGGACTAGCCAAACATCCAAGCCTACCGACCTCTCGCCCTCTTGACTCGAGGGACCCAATGCTGTCCGTCAGAGTCGGTAAGCCTGATGCCCTGTTTTAGCCACGCCTCCGCCAATGGAACCCACTCGCTCTTGGAAATTTCTCGTCTGAACTGGTCAACATGGGATTGTGATGATTTAGATCAGGGTACGTACTCCGTAGTCGGCCACTTGCAAGTCTGGATCTGAATTTCTCGCAATGCAGGAAACATAGCAGGATCAAGGTCGTTGGGATCTC
The DNA here is from genome assembly GCA_029378385.1 of Mycena metata. Taxonomy (NCBI): domain Eukaryota; kingdom Fungi; phylum Basidiomycota; class Agaricomycetes; order Agaricales; family Mycenaceae; genus Mycena; species Mycena metata. The sequence goes on along the minus strand of JARKIB010000373.1, from coordinate 54,714 downwards.
TATGCGCGATATTAACAGAAGGAGAGAAAACGTCGGAGAAGACGGCACGGACGCGATCATATCGCTAAACATAACCACCTTAACCAGTGATTTGTGTGCTGTCGCGCAAGTGAGAGTTTCACGTGTGAGGGGCGCACTGTCGCTATAGGAAACACTCTGGCAATCCTCAATGAGACGTAGTCCATAAAATTACAGAGTACACACCTCAGGGAATTCGACTTCCACGAGGCCTGGGCAAACATCGAATAACTTGAGATTCGAGGGCAGCTTATAAAACTTGATTGATAAATGAGTGAGGGCGCTGCCGTGGGCGTTAAAAAATTCGATGATTGCGTCAGCATTGACCGTGTAAAATTCGATTCGGAGAGTCCGGAGAGCTGGAAGTCTGTGGTAGAGTGGGCGGGGACGCGACGGATTTCGTGGTGCTTACTGGATCACCGAGAAAGCGTGGATAAAAGAGGTGTCCTGGTAGACGGGCCCGACGTGAAGGGTGTGTAACTTGCTCAACACAATGTTCGACGCGGTGTCGGGGATAAAATTGGGAGTAGAAGGCGAGACAATGAGCTCGCGCAGTTCTGTGAAACGGGCGAACAATGACACCGAAACATCGCCGCGGGAAAAATTGAATGAGAGTCGTTGGAGACATGAGCCAGCAGCCAAGCCCAAGGCCTTGAAATGCTCGGGCGAGAGATGATCCGATTCAATGCCTCGAAATTCCCGTAGGTTCATTGCAGAAGAGATGAGATGCAGGTGGATATCGGTCGCAACATGGCGCATGCTGAGAATTTTGATGAACGAGCCAAGTTCTGGACGTTTTAGCAGTTGCGCAGCCATCAGGGCTGCACTTCTGCCGACTAGTTTTGGATATTCGTACAGATAAGGAAGGGCTAGTCGCTGATAGTAATGCCAGAGTGAGTTCGCGTCGCAACATACAAGAAAATACGGACATTGAAATACTTGGAGACAAGTGGTATCACAAGGTGTGCTTCACGGGACTCCGATACTGGAGGGGCAGAACTCGGTTGATGTCTTTCCGTCGTATTGATCGCGAAAGAGAACACACGGCTCCACACCCGGTCTCGAGTGTCTTCCGACGCGGACGCCATCGGGACAAAAAAGGGGTTCAAAGATGGTGTGATGTCCACTATGTACACAGGCTTCTGTGGGATTTCAACCGGCTCGGGGCTAGATGAGGTTGCTGAGATATGCCTCGTAAAAAGCAAGATGCAACCCACGGGTAGCGCACCAATGCCTTCAATCGGGAGTCGCTTTCGATGGCTGTCTTGATATGCATAGGGCCAACCTTAAACTGCAAGGTCCGCACGGTGGAGATCTCACTCAACGGACGTAAGAACGGCGGAATCTGGAAGAATCGGCCAAGCAATATGGTATGGACGCCCTTGGAATGTCCGAGGGCGTCGGCCAGCTTCATTGCGCGTGCCATCCATGCAGGGTCTTGATAGTGGCACTCATAAGGAAAGTCGAATACTCGCTGTATAGGTATGAGCCAGAACTTTGACATGCGATCAGATAATAGTGAAGCACCATGTTATCCCATTTGCGGATGCAGCGCAAGAGAACCGTGGTTAAGGCGGTCAGATTCTGGTTTTTGCGCGCCTTACGCTCGGGGGGATCCACGACGATGACGCGATGGGGATTGATGAGAGGGAGACCTTTACACAACCCCTGCGTGTTATCTTCCGACCAGATTTTCAGCGTCAGAAAGACATCGGTGATGTTCGGGGCGGATTTCAGAATGGTATGCATCGCCATTCCGTATCCTCCTTCCACCCGTAGCTTGTGTATAAAGCGGCCAAACTCCTTGTACTTTTGCAGTACTTTTTCGAGTGCGTTTGCCTGGGAACGAGATCGCAGGATAATGACGCTGTACAGCAAAGGGGTTGCGACCCGCAGCCAATCCTTGCACACAACCAAGTACGCAGAGGTTGAGAGTTCGTATTTCGCGAAGGGAGACACGTTGGAGGTGTCAGAGAATCGTTCGTCCGAAACCTTGAGCGCGGGGGAAAGAATTTCGGAGAGAATCTCGTCGGGAAGCGCCGCAGACATGATGGCGGAAAACAAGTGATTTTGGATGTTTGGGCTTGTCGGTTTGATGTAACGATGGAGAGAGAGATCAGTCTGAATAAGGCAACCGGATCCCACGCCGACCTTGCGTGCGAGGAAAATCTGGGCCCAGAGGAATAAAGAGAATTATTCAATACCAACTTGGTTAGAACTCGAAGGATAAAAGCCATGAAAAGCAAGTGAAAAGTAGAAACGATATCGCCGGTTGATTTCGTTGCACGAGAAGGCAAACTGCACTAAATTCTCCCCGACTGAGCCTGAACCAATACACTTACGCTAAATCTACGAAAAATCGTTGCCCCGAATGATTCAAACTACATGTACATTAAAGCGAGCTGTGGGTGGGCCGTTCCGTTGTATTTCCGTTCACAATGCACTCACCTTTATTCCCCCTCCACTAGTACTTCTTTTCTTCTTCTTCACCCGCGCGCTCCTCTCTCCGCGGCCCGCCGCCAGGCAACGGCGATATGGCGCCGTGGCTCGGGTAGACCGAGATGGCACCGTAAGCCACTGCAACCGAGGCGACTGTCCCGACCATGAAGCAGATTGCCAACCAGTACGACGCGTTCTGTGTAGGCGTGTCGAAGAAAAGAAGGAGGAGAGCTAGTTCCAAATATTAATGAGCATCGCCATTTTAATCTGCGAAGATTCAGGGAAAACAACGTACTTGCAACCCCAATGTCGCAGAGCGTCGCGATGCCCACCAGCGCCAGCTCGCGGTCGGTGGTAATGGTATCGCGCCAGAGGAAACCGAGGCGCGCGGAGCCGCGCAGGGAGATGAAGACGAAGAACGGGCAGATGAGGGCCAGGCCATAAAGCCAGAGGTAGGCGGCGAAAGTGCGCGTGGGGCCGGATGGGAAGAAGGCGCCGACGAAAATTGGGACTGCGAGAAACGTTGAGATGAGCGTATATAGATAAAGTGTAGCTCTGACACACTTTGTACAAAGGGCGACGACACGGCCGTGCTCAGCTCGGCGAGCGCTGTACGTACGAATGAAAGGTCGTGCGTGAAAAGCCACGGAGCCACCCCGGGATTGTCTTGTTCAACGTTCCCTATCCAGTAAGCGCTGCAAACATTTTCAGTGTACTGTTAGTACACATCGGGCAAAATGCCAGAAAAGCGCACTACGCTGCCCACAGCCCGCCTAGAATCCAGTCCAAGTCCGTGAGCTCTTGCTTGGGACCGAAAGCCTTGTAGGACGCGAAGGCAAGGAGGATTACGGTGTTGAAGACGCGCCACAAGCTGACCGTTAAGCGCGGTTCCGGGCTCGCGTTAACCGTAACGCGCGCCGGCGGCGCCGCGGATTCGCCGGACGGGGAGGCGGGCGAGGCTGGGTTGCCCTGCTCCATGCGGTCGAGGAGGAGGGAGCCCGTTCTTTGTGAAGACATGGGGGGAGGTCAAGAGATTGGCCAAGGAAAGTAGATTCACTAATTTCGCTTGCGGTGACAGGCGCTGATGTTGTGATGGCGGGCGTCCCGTACTTCTTGCCATCAAATCAATCTGCAACTAGGGTCGAAAAGTGTTCTATCTCGCGGAACATAACGTTTTCTGGGCAATTTCACGACATTCGGCGTCGAGATCCTCCGGTCTGGCTTGAATTCCGCAGATTTAATTGCGTGGCAAATTATGGTGAACCAACCTGAAACCCGAGTGTATTCTCGAATCCCTTGCTTGGAGTGGTCTTCAACCCTGCTACATTTTGGGTCGAAAATTTTCAATACTCAGTCACTGAATTCAGAGTGCATCATAGTTTGCCTACCTACCGCCCTAACCCTCGGTGAGTCCCGTATTGGCCGCTGCGGCTTCCACTGCAATTCGTTAACTACTCCAGGCTCCAGCGCAATTTGAAGTCTGTCCGCAATCGCCCGCCCACGCTCCAACCACATCTCAAACACCGCCCGGTCGTGAAACCACGGTGCCGCCGTCGTGTTGTATTGGGCCGCGTCCTCGGAGTCAGGCACACCGAACAGCCCGCCACCGCGAATCCAAGCCGCGACGTTACGCGCAGGCCTGAGGTATTCGAGGATGCCGAGGAACGCAATGAGCGCGTCGTCGTACACGCCCCGCTCTGCGAGCCGTAGTTCGTATCTGGTTGATCGAGTCTTGGGGTTTGCGTCTCGACGTAGGCGCTCGCGCGTGTGGTCCTTCGCCGCTGCCGACTGCGAATTGGAGACGTTGGTGTCCGTGAGCTGGTGAAACCGGTCGAGGTCCAGCCTGCGTAACGGTTTCGCGTATTCGGGAAGGAGGAGGAGGTTGTGCGGCTGTTGTGCGCCACCACGGGCAAGTCCGTCGACGAGCAGCGTCGATGCCGCAGAGTGCCGTTTGTGCGGCAGATGCGATTCCACAGCACGGTCAGGTCCTTGGGGTGGATTGCTAATTGAACAGTCGTTAATAGGAGGTCGATGATCATAAAATCCTCCTCACCTGTATTCAGGTCGATGGGTGAAAGTTTTGGGAACATCTCCTTTGGGGTGTAAAATGGCGAGAAATCCAATAATTGGAACGGGGTTGCCTCGCGAATCGCACGCTTCGCGTCCACCATGGGCAGCCTCGTACAGACAGAGGTGCAGCCAGTTCCGCGTTTCGGGGTGAGTGAGTTCTCCACCAATATCTCACTGTGAGATATTGGTGGAGAACGGAGATGTAAGGGCGAGGAAAGTAGGGAATGTACTGTTTGCCCTCAACGAAGTGGTGTTCCGGGAAGACGAGAATGCGATGTAACTCGAGCACCAGAAGCCTGAGCTTCCGCGTGGTCTCGGCAGGACGCTCGTTGCATGCGGCGAGGTACTCATCGGTCAAGACAATAGGCAGGCGGCGTTTTGAGCCAAGTGGAAGACGAGAATTTTGTCGCAGAATTTGAAGAGTTGGTCGCATGAGGTAAGGTGGCAAAAGGTGGCAATCAAACTTTCCCATCATTGATGATGATTGCCGCCCCTCCTTGATCTTACCACCGCGCCACCTCTCAATCGCCTCCAACATTCATCGTACAATCCATAGTCTTTCGCGATGTAATACAGGCTCCAAGAAACAGCTCACCGGCCTCAAGCCTCTCACAGCCTCAGTGGACTTAGAGTCACAAGCCACTTTTCTCCGGCGCTTTTATTACGAGGAGGGCCACGAAGTGCTGCAGAATTACCCCGCCGAACGATTATATGTTGGTAACGATGTAGCGCCTGATTTGGCCACCTCTAGCTCCAGCTCAAAGAGAAAGTCTGAACGCCGAAGAAGAAGTCGAGTCTCGTTCAGTTTGAGACGGAGAGGTGAATAGAGGTACCAGAGCGGTCACCAAGGTGAGCTCTTATGTCATTTGAAAAACCTCAATGCCTCTCTGCGCCGATAGGAAGACAACGGCAACGGCGAGTACAAATTGTAGTCGGTGGTGAGATGAAATCACCGGAGCTTTTTGACGTTCAAACCCGTGTTTGTAGACGCAGAGGAGGTATTCCATTTTCTTACACCAGTAAGTCGACCGATATTCAGAATCAAAGCGTACCAACAATTTCAGAAACATTTACGCTATCTAGGACGTACGTATCTGGTCCCGGCGCATAAAACCATAGAGGTATCCAAGTTCAATCCAGCCTGTCCAAGAGCGATAACCTGTTCACAATCTTGTCCTTTCTAAATCGAACTTCAACCTTCCGCGGTCAAAACGTTCGCCCGAACGATGCTTGGGTCGGCTCCAATTCCTCCGGCGTCGACCTCCTCGGTTCCGTGCAAAATAGGGTGGGGACCGGGATCCCGCGCCTTGCCTTTCCCGGGTGTTTTGGCCCCAACAGACTCCTCGTTCTCCTGTTGCACCGGCGTCTTGGGCTCGTCGTCAGACGATGCGATAGATGATATCGACGCCGTCAAGGCAGGCTCTTTGGAATGCGAATTCGTGCTGGAGTCTGGCGTCGGCGTCTCGGGCACCAGTGGAGCAGGCTCAGTAGCCGCGGTCGCAAGGTCTATCCCAGGGAGTGTCGCCCCATCTGCGGGTCCTTGGTCAGAAACAGAAGGACGTCTGATCTTCAGCTAGTACGTCGACTTCATTCCTGAATATATACCGCTGGAGTTCTGGTCGAGTCTATGCTAAATAGGCTCCCTCCATTGGCCCTGTGAGGCATCCCAGCCGCGAGCTACCGTTTCGTATAACGGTAATTCAGTCAGAGATGCTGTTTTTTCGTGATGGAACGGAAGGTACGTTTGATCCACCTGAATCTGCTCGTTTTGGGCTCCGCAAAATCAACGGATGCTGAAGAAGTCGACGTATTGTCGGCTGAAGCGTGTTCATCGAACACGACTCCACCTTGACTAGTGTCATATCGAGACGACCGATACCAAAAGTAAGAATGCACGATCGCTTTTCACCCTCTGGTTCTTGTGGGAAGTTTGGCAGTTTTGACGTACAAACCTTCCGCGTCGGTCACCTGGCAAAATTGAAAAGAATAAAAAGCCACATTATTTTCGGTGACGTCGATTTCCATTAAGAATGTACTTTGATACTGACGGGCGTGCAGGAGCGGAAGTGATAGTTCAGTTTGGAGTGGGCTGAAAACATGTGAATACGTTGAAAAAATCTGTACTCTTTGCTGACCCTGTCGTTTGGAACTCTTATGCACCCACTTTGTTCCCGGTGCTTTCCGATTCGTTGCGAACTCCGCCGATCACTCCGAACTTTCATTCTCGACGTCTTGACGGATCTGTGTTGGCGACTGAAAGCCACAGTCAATCCTGGAGGTCTGCATAATGTGTAATCGGGCACACCACAAGTGTTCCCGTGGTCGAAATTTTTTAAAGAGGCTATTTGTTTTACATTCGAAGAATCTACACCAGGCGCCGCCTGAACTTTCTTTTGGAACCTTTCCGGCAAGTAGAGTAAGTTCGGCTGATGCCATCATTTCTGATGATCCATCAATGCAACCATAACTCATCGGCTTGCTGGATGAGTCAAGGTCGAGGTCGGATGCATCCCATACTGATGCAATGATTGAAGTAGCTCTAAGCCTTCTGTAAGGTTGTTTGCGCTGACGGTTTTGGCTGAAAGCCGACTCGGGCCGCTCGGCCTTAGTCCGGCACCCAGGCCTTCGCTCCCCGGTACTCACTGGGTGCTGAGTAGCAGCAAGCCGAGCTTATACCAGCGACCAGGTTACCAAATTAGAAATATCAATCTGTCATCGGGTCGAGACGGCGAAGACACTATGAGTAAAACCTAAAAGGAGAAATCCCGGGTCAAGACGGCGAAGACGATATGAGTAAAACCTAAAAGGGGAAGACAAAATGGATGAAAGCAGCTTCCTTCAGCCAATGCCGGGCTTTTGCGAACGGCATTGACCTGGTTCGTTACGACAAAATACCGATTGCGTCGCAGAGCCGGTTTCGACTTTCAACCCTCGCTTCCGGGACCGGTACCACCGTCATATAAAAGCGGGGTTTCGATTTGCTCTTCCACAACAAGTTCCCCCTTCAACTTCGAATACACTTGTGCTTTTTAAAGTACCGATCAGTCGCAACCCTTCGTCACCATATCTCCATGTCCGAGTCTCGAACAAACTACAAATTCCGAGTGGCTGTCGTGTGCGCAGTGGAATGTTCCCCCTAACGAGAATACCCACTCACATCCTTTCAGAGGTTGCGGCATCTCGGGCCTATCACTGGCCGCCTTCATCAGCAAGTTCAATGCCAAGGACCCAGGATCTCGCATCGCCGTCGATATCTACGAGGCCAAACTTGTGATCTCCACTCTTGGCGCGGGTATCGGGATTTGGAAACGGACCTGGTAAGCGCTCCAGGATCTCGACGGTTTTGCGGAGGATGTTCTGGCGAACGGGTTCAAAGTCCCGGTCGATGGACAATGTAAGTATTCCGATGCTGGACACGCCGCCCTCTTTGATACAAATTGTTCCCAATAGCTCAGGGTCCTGTTTTTCGCAAATCTGACCAGCCCACCGAGGGTTATGACTTCCACAACCATATCATGCCCTGTAAGCCGTCCTTGTTCGGCTGTCCAGGCGATTATATTGACTAGCCGCTTGAAAGACGGCCCACTGGGACTACACCGACCGACTCTCATCGAAATTCTCCAATCGAAGCTGTCCTCCGACTGCCAGATCCAGACCTCGAAAAAACTGGCGGGCTATGCCGTCCTCCAGGACGGTTCCGTTCAGCTGACCTTCACAGATGGCTCCACTGCGACTGCCGACGTCCTCGTTGGCGCTGACGGTGTCCACTCTGCCGCTCGAGGAGCCATGTTCAAGTCCCTCGGTGACGGATATGAACAGTTCATCCAGCCCATTTTCAGTGGTACGATGTCCTATCGCGGTTCGATTCCTAAGGCCCCTTTCGCAAAGACGTTCCCCGCGCACTCGGCGCTCGATCATCCGAAATCCGTAAGCTCTGTTTCTACCTTTGCCTACAATCGATCCACCCGCTGAGCCGTTGTCCAGTACTGTGGAAAGAACATGGTGTGTTTTAACATTCCTCCCAGAATCCTTACAGTAATAACGCCCCCAAGCATGCAATCTCGCATCCCCTTGGCCCCAGCATCACCATGAATTTCCTTGTTGCGCTCCCTGGGATGGGGGGCAAGCCGTATTTAGGGCCCATGGTCTCGGAGGTACCGAACGAGCGTGTCGTGCGATTGTTCGCGGACTGGGAACCCGATGTGCGGTCGCTTGCCGAGGTGGCGCCTTTCCGCTCGGGGATGGTTTAACTTCTGATATATTTTGTACAGAACGTCGAATCCTACATTGCTTGGGCGGTTCACGTCGTCAATCCGCCGCTCTGTGCCTCGGGTCCTGCGGTCTTAATTGGCGATGCGGTAAGCAGATTATCCTGAAACACCCATGATCTCATCTGGATTACTGATTATCCTCAGGCCCACGCGATGACGCCCCACCAAGGAGTGGGCGGTGGTCAGGCCATCGAGGTGCGCGTCCCATCCTATTCCATGCACTATGCTAACACCGTTGAAGGACGCACACATGCTCGCCCGCCTGCTCGCCCACTCCTCCGCCATCAAGGCGAACATTTCCGCCGTCCTCAAGCTTTTCCAGGGGCTCAGGCTCGCTCCCGCTCAGGACGCCGCGGAGAAATCGAGGCTCAACGGGTTGATGTACGAGTTCAACCACCCGGATTCCCTATTTGATGTGCCGTCTCGCGAGGAGTTGGCAGCGCTGGGAGAAGCTATCGGACTTACATTTGAGTGGCTGGCCGAGGGAAACGCTAAAGAGGATTGGGCGGAGGCGGAGCGGCAGTTGAAGATGCTCTGAGTGCCATGATTCGACGAGTGATAGCGGTATAAATGCTGGGGTTGTTTAAATTGTGCGAGAACAATTGAATCACGTATTCTGGATTCACAAAATGCATCTCATCATGGTGCATACCAAGGAGCTGGTCATGGTTTGTGGTTGAAAATTATTTTGATTGCTCATCAACATACTTTCCCACGGTTCGTTTTGCGTTTGATTGCCGGTTTCATGAGAAGAAACCTCGCGCTAAGAATACAAGCACCGAGCGCGTTATCGATTCTTCAGGACGTTGACAAGGAGGTTGAGGCCGCTGGGTGACTAATTTTCAACCTACGGTTGCAGTAGACAGATATCAACTCGGTCAAAGCCGCGGAAACGAATAATTTTCGTCGCTCTGATCAGATTCTCGTCATTTTGCGCTGGGAGGTCTTGAACTCCTCTCGACCAATTCCGAACCCGACGCGGTCTGTGCACGAAAGGAATCCGGACCTAAATTCAACTTGCAAGATATACCCGGGGCCAAAATGGTGGCAGAGAAAGGGTGAAGAGATGGAAGGAAATGAAGAGAGTTAAGCAGAGGTCATGGCGCTCATGGTCGAACAGTATCAGATTAGGGCTTCAGTATGAGAGCCACATGTAAAGGCAAAAAAAAATTGAGGTGGAGCAACATTTTCTTCTGTATTGGTCCCGCACTGGTCCTGCACTGGTCGTTTGCAGGCTGTCGAGGCTTGAATCCACCCTACGTTTCACACGTAAAAATTGGCGGCAGACGGAGAGTATCGCGTACCACCCAACAACGTGTGACGGAACTATAAACCCGGCGGAAGGACAAGGTTCGACGCAGGAAAGAAACTAGCAATTTTTGTTCATGAGGGTTGTATGAGGGCGTGGGTAAGGAAACACAGCCACCAGGCTGCGAAGGTTGATCCCAAACTTTGCGGTCGACTCCGGTATCCCTTTCAAGTTCGACCGCATTCACCCACCCGTCCCGCTGCTTGCTCAGTGGGTTTGGGCTGACTTTTGATCGGGCACCCCTCGGCCAGGAACGGGGTTAATCGGGTAACGGGTCCCCGCTGCCGGTCGATCAACGCTGAAGAATGCCATGAAATGCTTTTAGCTGCCTTTGCTTTCCGCCGAGGACTTGGCCGAATTTCTACTCGTGCAAGAGCACTTTCTGGCCCAGGAATCTTTCGAACAATGGCTTCCACCTCGAAACGCCGCCTGGCTCACATCCTGGACTCGCTGGCGTCACCCGTAGAATCTGTCGGCACTCTGACGCTCGGCGACATTATTTATGAGGTTCCTATCGCGAACGACCCTTCGAGGCTGCCACACTCTAGATCCAAGGACTTGCTAGACGTCGAGGACCCCGTTAACCTAGACAATCTTCACTTTATGCTCCAGAAGTACTTGTTGGGCCAGGATATATTTTTGGTCTCGCAACCAGGGCCGTATGCGCGTAGACTCGCCATGACTTTCGCTAGGTAACTCTACGCTCGAATTGCGTCTGACAGGAGGGATAACGCGGTTTGCAGTATCATCAATTCGGAATACGAAATCGTCGCACTGCACAGGGATATCGGCGAGACGGAATTGAAGCAGGGAAGAGAAATCCGCTCCGGTGGCAATCTCGTATACGTCGACAGTCCCGCCGTGAATGCCGTTAAGCACGGTCGACTCCTAATTCTAGAAGGCATCGAAAAGGCTGAGCGCGGAATCATGCCCGTCCTGAACAACCTCTTAGAAAACCGCGAAATGTACACTTTCTTCCTCTTATACGCGCCATCTAACTGATATTTTACAGGAACCTCGACGATGGGACGCACATCATCCACCCGCACCGCTACGCCCAACTCGACACATCGCGCGACGGCAGCGGCAACCTCTTCATCCCCGCGCACAAGAACTTCCGCGTCATCGCCATCGCCGCCCCCGTCCCACCCTTCCCGGGCCACCCTCTTGACCCGCCCTTCCGCAGCCGCTTCCAAGCGCGCTTCGTCGACCCCGTCGCCGCGCTCCTCGCCCTCTGCGCCCCGTCCCCACCTGGCACCGCCCTCCCCGACATCGAGACCCGCCTGCGTGAGCTGATACTGGCGACGCAGTACGCGAGCGAGGCCCGCGATGCCCTCTCGGCGGTGTCGAAGAGCGCACTCCCGCCCTTCCCGCAGACGGCGCTCCAGAAGCTGCGCGCGCTCGTCACAGCGTTCCCTCCCCCCGACGCCGACGCGCTCGGCCCCGCGGAGCTCGCACGCCTGGTGCTGACGCTCCACCCCGCGCTCATCTTTGCGCCGCTGCAAGCGTGGGCGATCCTCAGCCGACAGACCGAGGAGGCGGGCTTAGGGCCACTTGGGAGCCCCGCGGACGCAGACGAGGGTCCCGGTGCGGGCGCGGGGCTGCTGGGGTACACGCTCACCACCCTCACGCGCCGCACCCCCACCACCGCTCTCGCGTCGTTCGTACACCCGCAACGCGGCGAAGTGGCGCTCACCGTCCCTGCCGGGCCCGCACCTCTGCGCCCCTTCCCGTTTCCCGAATCCTCATCCTCCTCTCAGGCTAGTGCGATGTCAAATGTAAATTCGAAGCCGTTCTTCGCGCCCTCCCCGCGCTTCGTCGGCCTCCTGACGACGTTGGTGCAGGCGCACGCGCTGGGTTGGGACGCCTCGCTCGTGCCACCCGCGGCGCCCGCCACCGCGAGCGCGAGCACCAGCACGCTCGTGCGCGTCTTTGGCGAGGTGCTCGGGTACGGTTATAACCACCACACTGCGGACGATGCCGGTGGAGAGGAAGGAGGCGAAGGAGGGATGGAGGCGGTACATCTGTACAAAGAGCTCGGGGGCCGCGAGCTGCTCATGCGGCGCCGGATTCTGGACGGCGGGGCGACGACGTGGGAGCCCAGGTCTGTCTCTTGTTTCTTCTTCCTTTGGTTTTCCGTCAGTGAGTGTAGGATACTGATGGTGATAATCCTCAATTTGCAGCGCAATCGTGGAGGCGGCGTGGGCGGGACGCCTCGTGCACCTTTCGGGTTTGGATGTGATTGGGCCGACGGCGGGGGCGCTGGCGCGGCTGGTGCAGGACCGTGAGGTCGAACTGTGGGCCGGGAAGCGCATCGTAGCGGAGGCTACCCGCGCGGAAGTGAGTTTCCTCCTTCCCCCTCCCTCCTATCCCGCGCATTGTACTCTCACTTACTGACTTGCTTCTGCTTCTCTTCAGCTCGCATCCAGCAACGACACCCTCACGCTCTCGCACCCCTCCTTCCGCCTCATCGCCACCGCCTCGCGCTCCCTCCCGCTCAAAGACTGGCTCTCCGCGGAGCACGCAAACATGTTCTTCCCCGTGCTCGCGCAGCCCATGGCGCGCGCCGAGGAGACCGCCATCCTCCGTGCCGCGGGGTGTCCCGCAGGCGCGGTGGAGCGGATGCTCGACTTTGCGGAGCGCTATCGGGCGAGCATGTCCGAAGACAACGTGCAGAAGAGTCGCCGGCTGGGGACGCGGTCGCTTGTGCGCGTCGCGCGCAGATTGGGTGTCAGCTTTCAGGGTGGAAGTAAGGACGCGGAGGGCGGGGCAGAGGGCAATCTGCGCACGCTGCTGAGTCGGACGCTGTTGCTCGAGTTCTTGCCCGCCGTTGAGCGCATGAACGTCGAGCAGCTGTTTGACGACGTTGGGATTCCGCGTGGGGCGCCTGCGGTGCGTCTCCCCTCCTTCCTTCCTTCCTTCCTTCCGCGTCGACTCACGGATGACTTCTTGCAGCACTACCCCAACCCGGTCGTCGAGAACGACGAGCTCGTGTTCCCCGGGCCGAGCACCAGCGGCGGCGCGTCGTACGCGACGCGCATTCCGCTCTTTAACATCGCGGAGGACCCGCAGGGTGTGCAGTCGCACGTCCCGTACATGGACCACTTTTACGATAACAGTCTGCAGACGGAGCTGATGCGCGACTTTGCTGTGGACTTGGAGCTGCTGGGGGAGCATGTCGTGCTGCTAGGGAATCAGGTCTGTGTCTCGCCATTTTTGTGTGTCATCGGTCGCGCTGATAGTTCGCGCTGTGTAGGGAGTTGGGAAGAACAAGATTGTGGATCGGTGAGTCTTGTTTCTTCCCGTCTTGTCTCTTGGACTGAATAGCCCCAGTCTTTGCCAGGTATCTACGTATTTCTTTCTGTGAAGCGGGACCCGTCTGACTACGACCTCCCTACCAGCTCCTAGGTCGACCGCGCGAATACTGCCAACTCCATAGAGACACGACGGTCAACCAGCTTATGTTCACCACCGCGCTCGAGAACGGGGTCGTCAAGTACACCGACTCGCCGCTTCTGCGCGCCATCGCCTTCGGGCGTGTAATCATCATCGACGAGGCGGACAAGGCGCCCGAACACGTCGTCGCGATCTTCCGCAGCCTCGCGGGGCAGAGCGAGCTTACTCTCTCCGATGGCCGTCGCGTGCGTGCGACACGGGAACGCCCGTCCGACATCGTCGTGCACCCCAACTTCCGGCTCGTACTCCTCGCGAACCGCCCCGGCTACCGTGCGCCGTCCTGTATCCTGTTCTGTGTCTGCATGTGATTAATTTTCGTTTCCCAGCTTTCCTCGGGAACCACTTCCTGCAGGTGCTCGGGGAGACGTTCAGCGCGCACTCGGTGACGAACCCGGACCAGGAGTCGGAGCGCACACTGCTTGCGCAGCTCGCGCCGGAGATCGACGAGCAGCTTATCCTGCGGCTCGTGGGTGCGTTCCACGACCTGCGCAAGGGGTACGATAGCGGGACGCTGAATTACCCATACTCCCTCCGCGGTAAGTGTGGCGATGTCATGAACCCCGCGCTATTGGTGCTGACGGCTTGCCTCTAACAGAGCTGATAAACCTCATAAAGCATATGCAGGCGTACCCCCGCGACTCGCTCGGTGATGCACTCCGCAATGTCTTCGACTTCGATGTGTACAAGCCCGAGACGATCGAGCAGTTGGCGGCGATCCTTCGGCATCATGGGTATCGTTCATTACGGAATTTCTTGCGCTTCGGCTTACCCTGTGTGCAGGCTCAGCGTCCCGAATCTGGGTCTCGCGGCGGCGCGGGAGGCGGCGGCGAAGAAGATCCAGGATGTCAAGTTTGAGCCCAAGAACACGGAGCTCGGGGAGCCCAAGGAGGGGGAGCATGACGACAAGGAGCATTCGGGCGGAAACAAGTGGGCTGGTGGGGTGTGTTTGGGCTTTCTAATCGCAGTGTCTGTCTGCTGACTTCATCCGAGACTGGCGGCCGCGACACAGCGGGCATGGGTGGACGCGGCGGGTACAAGCGCTTCTATAAGGGTGGAGATATTAAGCAGGTCAGCCAACAAGGCCCGATCCAGATCGTCTCTGACTCGTAATGTGATGCCCATAGGTCTCTGACGAACTGAAGGCGCAGGTCCCGGACCATGTACGGGAGAAGGCTCGTGAAATGGCGCGGCAGGAGCTTCAGCGGCGGTTAGAAGAACTCGACATGAGCGCCGGCGAGGCGGCGGGGTATGGGCAGCTGTTAACCGCGACACAGGCGCACATGGTGTCCTTATATGATTTACTCGAACGTACGTTAGCGTCTCTTCGGACTTTATTTGTCCTTATCGGCCCCGTATAGACTTGGCAGCGAAGGAGGAAGAGCGGGTGTGGGTGAAGCGTCAGACAGACGGGGAGTTGGACGATAGCCGACTTACGGAGGGATTGACCGGAGAGGCTACTGTGTACAAGCGGCGGGGGATGGAGAAGCCCGAGCTAGGTCGGCCACAGATCAAGTACGTATCTTATCTCGGCGAAATGCGCTCGTAACTTATGTGCATAGGCCGAAACGGATTCGATTCGTATTCGATTTGAGCGCGTCCATGTACCTCCCTTCGCTCTTCTATGGGATCAGACTGAATCTTTCTCGCTAGGTATCGATTCCAATATGACGGACGCCTTCAAAGAAGTATGGAGACAGGTACTGATATTAGCTGCTCACCTCTGAATGGATCTTGATTTTCCCTTCAGCTGTCATGCTAATGGAGACATTTGACCGCCTCTCGCGGAAGGAGAAGTATGTTTGGGATGTGAGTGCCAAGTTAAATATTCCCCTTTGTATCTTAACTCGCTCGGCGACAGATGTATGCACATGTGAGTTTCTACACCCAAGGACTCGAGCTGTAACTTATCGACGATGTCTGATGCAGTCTGGGGATGGTCCCGACATAGCGCTGGTCGATGCGCTCAAGCCGCCTACTGACATGAAAGACCGGTTTGTGCCATTACCAATTTGAGTCGCATTTTCGTCATCTTTCTTTAGCTGGAAGGTTGTAGAAAAAATGACCATGATACCTCAGTACGCCTTCGCCGGAGATTATACTGGTCAGTACTTCCTCTCTCCTCCACCCTCGTCTAATTATTTCTCTAGTCGAAGCTATTGAGAAGGGCGTTAAAGATGTGGCTGCTTTTGATGCTGGTGTGTCCCAGTCTCTGTTCCTCCTATTGCATTCATGATTCGGCCAAGATGATTGGTTTGTTATCGCGATTACCGTTAGTACAGCAGTTACACTGGTCGTATTTTCACTCACATTTTTTCGTGCAGGATGCAAATTTCGGTCGGTATCTGATCAAGCCGGAGGATATATCCCGTGCGATGAGGCGCGACCCCAAGGTCCACACAGCACTAATTTGTATCGGCGAAGGTGCCGAGGCCACCTGGTAGCGACCTCCCGCTCTCTTTCTGTCTCTGTCCCGAAGTTAATCGTCGCATACAGGATTCCCAAGAGCATCCCTGGCCGGGGATACCGGGTCATGAATACCGCAGATATTCCTACTGTATTGCGGAGCATTCTGTCCACTATGGTAGATAGGTGAGGTGTTCGAGGCGTGTGAGATTACAGTACATACTCGGTTAATTCTTTAACTGTCCAAACCTGAAGGTGTGATGGTACGAATGGTTGGGCGTTCTTCCCGGTTCGGCGTCCAACAGCGTTCCCACAAAGCCCAGCAGCTGTAGTTTCTTGCTTCCGCTCCATACAGTGTATGGAGTGGAAGCAAGAAAGTAACCCAAAGTGGAAGTTGAATGCATGTATGCAAAAAAAATTCCGAAGCGGAGGAAGTTGACAGTTATGCCGCCTACATACACTGAATCCCTGATATTTTGAGATTCTCGAAGGTCACCCTGCTCCTGACCACCACCATTGATTTGGAATCTTGCTTGCCCTCGACCTGCACTGGCGGAGCTTCCTCCCTGGCCAGATCCATGGGAACACTCACTGGCAACCATTACTCTTAGGGATCTTGCTAGCTCCAACTGGAAGTGGTCTCTGGTCGTCGTCGTGGAACCCCTATCTGTGGAACGGCAACACTGTCTACCCATAACGGCAACTATCAGCCGGCTTCTGGTTTTCCGGCCCTTTATACAACCCAATGTTGTACACAATGACGCACGGCCTTGTCTTTCCAAAATTATCGCTGCTTTCGGGCTGTTTTGGACGGCGAGGAGCATGTCTCATCGAGCACTGCTTCTTGATCCTAGCTCCGATCATGAAACCCGACCACCACGAACCCGTCCGGACAATCTAGTCCTGGTATACGGCAGTAGTGACGCTCACAGAGCAGAGCAGAACCGGAACCTTGTCAGGCCGTTCTTGATACAAACCTCAAAGGATTCATGATCATTGCGTGCTCATTGAGCCGAGACTTGGATACCTGAACTGGATTGTCCAATTACTGGCGCAACAACGACTTTCTGCTGCCAAATGCCTCATACAAGCTCCATCTGATTTTACTGCGCGCACACCCTGGTCTGGTTGCAGTCTAATCTCAACCTTGAAACTGAGTTTCGTCTGATCGGGCGGGCGAGGACATAACAAAATCTGGCAACCACTTCAGCGCAAAATCTCGCGGAACTTTCTCTATCACCATTCCATTAAAGCTGCCAAGCCAGGAATGCTAGCAACTCCAAGATGTACATCACTCGGATTACTGTTCCCTCGTCTCTGCAGAACATCGTTCAAGTCTTGTGAAACACTTAATGGTGTTAGCTTTCTGATTACTCTTCACCGAAACTGGTCAACCGATGCCAATCCGAATCGGGCCGCATCAGGTTTGATTATTTCCCGTCTGCTATTTGAGTTCGCGCGACAAATACTTTACGTATCTCTATCATACCGTTTCGAATAGTAGGTGGCTGTAGCATACATGAAGTTAGAGCAGCACATGTATGTTGGTACAGCACCCGTACGTTCCTTTTAGGGACCACCGCAGTTAATGCACCTCCTCCTCCTCCTCCATTAAAATGTATTCATACTACGAATACCAACAGAAAAATTGGGCTACTATATCTCTTTGCAGTAAGCAAGGAATCACATCCCTTCAACTCTATAATTTGGGTCTAGTATCTATGCCGGCAGACATGATAAAATCTCCTGAACAGTAGGCCGCTTTTTTGGGTCTAGCGCCCAACACCGTTCCAGCAAAGCCCAACAATCATCATCGAGACCTCGTTCCACCACTTCAGGATCCATTGGTCGTCTGGGAAACACACCTGAGGAAGATAGTATGACCACCTCGGTTGTATGTTTAATGTGGCTCCATGGCTGCTTGTGGGTCAACAACTGAAGTTTATGTGGTGAGTAATGGATGTAAACTCGCAGAAGTGAAGTATTACCTCCAGAACGGTCATCCCATACGCATAAATGTCTGAACTGCGGGACATGGAGCCGCCGCCCACACAAAGTTCCGGGGCAAACCATCTATATGAGTCCCCTACACCACGACTCTGACTGAACGGTATTCCGGTGATCTCTTCTACCATCTGGCATATTGCATGTGTTCTGTTGGTGCTCGCGATCCACGGGAGGGAGAACGTACCCGAGAAAGGCCAAAGTCAGCAATTAAGGGTTGTCCGGCATCGTTGATAATCATATTCGACTGCAACATTTTGTTCAGCGCAGGAAGACCGAGACAGCTTGGATCCTGACCGCCTTAAGATTACCGTGGATCAGAGGTACTGTGTGTAGCACTTGCAATCCAGACGCGATCCCTTTGATCTTGGAGTCGTTGCATTTCAGATGCCTTGATATCAAAATGCAGTAATGAACATACCAATTTTCGGTAATCAATTCTATTAATTTGCTTTTTGACGAATTGCAGAGCAGAGCCATTCTCCTAAGGAGATATAAGCCACGGAGACAATACTATTTGCAGCGCACCATCCAAGGGGATACCATATAGCTTTTAAAACGAATTTGTTAACACCAGCAGAGTGCAGTAAAAAAGAAGAAGCTCCTACGGGAATGCTACGCCTTCTTGACAGAAACCGTAGAACGGAAGAACATGGCGTCCCTTGTCAACTTGCCAAATAGATTTCCAAATTTCACCTTCCCGCCGGAACCTCTGTGATATCTATTAGTGTGACACGCTTGAATCCTTTTGGGCCAGACAAACACGAAGACTTCTTTCGTCTGCGTTGACCGCCCGCAAAACCTTGATGGCAACCTTTTCTTTGCCGAGGTATAATCCTGAGATGCAATGAGCGGTGAATTGGTGTCGCACGGGGAAAATACCTTTGTAAACGTCCCATATGCCTCCCGCCGAAACTGGGTACTGGCTAATGAGCACAACCTCACCAGAACGCAGGTGGAAATCAGGTAGCAGTTCGAGATTTTCGCGCTGCAGAATATAGAACAATAGGTAGTTTTCGCGATCGGGACTGAGACTTCCCAGGAACTGTAGTGCCGTTCAACCACAATGGAAGAGTTGAATATGTGGAGGGGAACCTTTTGCATCATCGCCATTAATTGTGTCACGTCACTGTGTTGCGCCTATAGATATGTTTCATTTCAGCGCCATTTCAACCGTGGGAAAAGATCCAAAAAAATTACGGTTACAAGTTCTTGGAGGATGGTTTGAGCATGCTCGAGTGAGGCAAGGTAGTCCATGAGGTCTTGATTGTCCTTGGCTGCATTGAGAGCAACATGAATGTTTTCGTGAGTGTCAAGATGCGAGAGTAACTAATGATTCATCCGTGTAAGTCGCTTGCTAGACCATCATAGATTTGCCCACCTTCGATTGCACGGAAACGGCGGACAGAAGGGAATGGCTCGATTCGATATCCTTCGCTACGTCGTCCTGGTGCAGGAAGGCTTGAATTCTTGTTGTATCTTCCTTCGCCCAAACATTGATTTTGGCCTCGATCTTGAGCAGACAGCTGTCCGGCATAAATGTACTGCTGACGAGATTGAATAGTCATCCCATACTCTGTGACGGCTTGTACAGCAAGTTTCGTGCTTTCGTCGTCTGCATACTGCTCCAGTAACTCTAGGAGGAGCCTGTGACAACGATTGGAGAGTTGCCCAGCCGCATGGCTACTAATCTTTAGGATCGCTCGGCGAAAATGCGCATTGGACGAACCGGTTCTGTGAAAGCTTCTGGCAGGCTTGAATGATATCCCAGAGCGATCTGACAGCTGGTAGTATGACTGGTATGTTGCTGAACCGCGAGAAGATTCTATCCCTTGATGCACTGAGCGGCATGCGAAGAATAAGATCATGGATACTCGGCCTCAGGTCGGGGTTTGATTCCCAACAACGATCGAGCAGACTCCAAAAGTCTGTTGAAACAGAGGCCGAATCATAATCAGACCGCCGGGGACGAAGACTACTATGGTCTTTGACCGTAAGTATACCGCTAAGTGGGCGATGTTTCAGGGGATTGGCGGTCAAGATCTGTCCGAAATGACCATCGGAAAGTTTTATACCGCTGCTTCGGGACAACATACCTCCAGAATCAACAGAGCCACTGAATACACGTCTGAACTCAGAGTGGTTGGTCCCGGCTGAAAATTGACGCCGGCAACGTCTCCCAGTACTATGAAAAGTTCTGGGGCCATGTAAGGTGGTGTCCCAACACTGGAAGTCGTAAACCCTCGAGCGTTGATGATTCTCGAGATACCAAAGTCACAAATGCATGGTCGGCCATTTTTATCGACGAGAACGTTGTGCTGGGCGTATTGAGACATTACGGCCACTCGATGAGTTGTTCGACATACCACTTTCAGATCCCCATGAATGATTCCGTGTCGATGGAGATATTCTATCCCGGCGGTGACGCCTATGATCTACGAGTATTTTCAGCGTCAAGTATAATGTTGACTGTCCTAAATCACAATTTTCTCCTTGTCGGCAGTGGGGTGTTCCATAAGGTACTTCTTAAGATGGCCAGAGTTGTAAAACGGAGATATTAGGGCCGGCCAGGGAGCAATGGGTTCGTCCCAAACACCCAGAAATGGAAGAATATTACGATGATTCAAGCTACTCCACACTCGTGTTTCCTTTTTCAGTCGCTGAGGCGCATATGAGACCGGATTTGCGGTGACTAGGTTGACACTCACCCGTAGAAGCTCTTCAAGCTGGCCGGACCCATCATTGGAAACTCGGATCAATTTAATTGCGATCTGGAATCAGGGTTATCCGGCGTATTTGGATTGCACAAACAAGACTGACACGAATCTTGTACCCGTTTCTGTGCATTAATTGCCCTCGATAGATGTTTGAATTGCCGCCTGTCGCGTAGGGATATTCGTCCGTCCTGAACAGCCGACCACTGAGATTTTGAGAGTTGATCTCTGCTAGGCATGGGTGCTGGATGCAACAAGGGGTAAGCGACTGTTGAATCGGCAGCGTACTCTCGAACCCCGAACGACACCTCTTCCTCGATGTCGAACTCGTCGACGTTTGAATACAGTATGGAGCTGCCAATCTATCGCCATCTCAGTTCAGTAGGTAAATGACTTGGGATAGTGGAGGCCGCGCACCTCGGTTACGCCAGCATCGGGTTTGTCGGAATCAGATCGACTGAATCCGCATTAATTGAGACATTCGATCCCGGGAAAAGTACGCACAGCGACTGTAGCATAAAAGTGACACGATTCATCTCTGGCCGGAGGGCGGGCTGATGGTTCCATAGCTGTTTCAAAAAGCCCCATAGGCGGTTTGACACGAGTAGGGGATCCAATTCAGATCGCGATGGTCTACCACCGGGAAGAATATGAAGCACAACGCTGATGTCGTCGTTTAGATGGTGGAAGGGCCGTATACCCGACATGATCTGATCAAAATAAGTGATTCCTTCACGGACAATGACGAAAGAATACCTCAAGTACGACCATCGAAAAAGAATATACATCCCCCGTTCTTGTTCGGTGATTTTTGGGTGCTGAGGACTCCTGTGGTGGCGCGTTGATATAATATTCGGGGGCTGTGAAGCGCGCTGAAGGGGAGATTGGAGTATATACTGGTGAATTCTTCGAGGATTGAGTGGAGATGTTAGCCAGGCCATAGCCACACAGGATGGGTTTTCCATCGTCGCTGATGAGCACTTTTTTCTGAACACTCGGAAATTAGATTCGTGGCACGTTCGCCGAGCAGCTAGGTCCACACCGTCCTCAAATTTCCGTGTACCAGACCTTGCGAGTGAAGATACACAAGGCCTTGTGCAATTCCTTGTATCTTCGTATAAACGAGTTAGCGTAATGTAGAATGAAATGTGGTGACAAGGATGGAGAACTGACAATCTCATAACGCTCTTGAGAGGATTTCGGACCCTCAGAAAGATATTTCATGATGCCGGGCGAACGGTAAAGCGGCGATATCAGAGCAGGAGAAGGGCCCAAGTCAAGGGCAACTCCTAGGAAGCACAGGATATTTGGATGAGTAAGTCTAGTCCATAGTTTGCATTGGCCGTATAGATCCTGCGAAAAAAGTCAGTAGCGTCGAATGTACAACATTCTCGAGACGCGCCTGGATTGTCTCTATAACATCTCCATCCGTATGAATACGGCGGAATACTTTGATGGCGACCTGTGGGTTATAAGTGGGGCGTTGGTGTCGAAATCGCAGGCCTTACATGTTTCTCTGTGATTTTTCTCGAATTTATCACGGATCCCTCACATACGTCGGCGACTCCTCCGGATTCAAACGGAAAGCTGTCGGCCTTTGTGACATCGCCAGTTACGTCCTATTCGAGTTGACTCAAGTGGTTAGGGAGATTTCAGGCTGGGCACGTACGAGATCTGAAGGGACCGGTATGACTTCAGCGATAGATTGTTTGTCGGATATGAGACCTTGACGAGCGGCTGCGTCCTCGTTGTTGACCGGCGGTGGCTTCTCAGTTGGCCCGAGTAGATCACGGGCAAACAACATGGGGGCTTAAGAGCAGACTGGACAGTAGAGAGAAGAAGGAGTATCAAGGGAATCTAGACGCTGAGTGCCGTGCGTGCAACCGGCAAACAAAGATCTCTGATCGATCTCTTCCATTACAGTCATGGTTTCGGGTCCCAGAACGTTTACCTTGGCCTCTCGTGCCTCTCCGCTAGCCCAAGTCCAAACGAAAGCGGTCGTCGCGACACTTGAATCTCTTTTCCCGCAGTCTGCAGACTCGTCTCCGCGGTTTGCCGCATATTTTACGACCCCCCCGACCCTGACTGACACGACGTACCTTACCGCGGGGAAGGACCTGTGGACAAAGGATCTGGAGGTAGCTCTTGGGGAGCGGCGAGTTGACATCCTAGTGCATTGTCTAAAGGATGTGCCCACCACCATTCCCGAGGGTTTCGTGATCGGTGGGATTATGGAGCGCGAAGACCCAGTAGACAGCCTGATTGTCAAGGCGGGGAAGCCATGGAAGAGCCTCGAGGAGCTCCCGGCGGGAAGTGTCGTTGGAACGAGCAGCGTCCGACGTGTCGCGCAGCTGCGGAGGAAATTTCCGGAATTAAAGTTCCGGGATGTGGTATGTGATTCGAGTCGCGAACTCTCTCAATAAATTAAATTCATCTGGCAGCGGGGCAACTTGTACGTCTTTCCTCCTCACGTCCTGTATATCTCTCAGTAATCTTGGAAATGACCGCGACTCAGGGATACTCGACTGGCCAAACTCGACGCGTTAGACGGGCCATACGCGGCCATTGTCCTCGCGAAAGCAGGTATGGTGCGTCTCGGATGGGCCGACAGACTCACTGTCGACATTCCACCGCCCACACTCTACTACGCTGTCGCCCAAGGGACGCTGGGTCTCGAGATCCGCAGTGACGACCTCGAAGCGATGGAGCTGTGTGAAAAGCTCACTCACCGTCCGACGCAGTGGAAATGCCTGGCCGAGCGCGCGTGCCTTCGCGTTCTCGAAGGCGGCTGCAGTGTGCCGGTAGGCATCGAAAGCCAACTGCAGCTGAATGTCGGTTCCGCCGCTGGTGAGCTGCAGCTGACGGGCTGCGTGACGTCGCTCGATGGCCAACTGCATGTCGAGCACACCATCAAGGAGATAGTGGGGAGTGCTGAAGAGGCAGAGGCCGTCGGTGTTAAACTGGCGCAGAAGTTGATAGAGGCTGGTGCCGGAGAAATTCTGGCAGTCATCACGAAGGATAGAGAACGGCGGGCGGCGGAGTCCGAGGGCCTTTGAAATTAAATAAATCAGGTGTGTATGTATTCCGTGGGTCCTGTATCCACTTCGAGCTGAGTAAATAGATAGCTTCTAGGGAATACGGTCCAGGTTCTTGACCGCTCTTCGGGAACTCTAGTAATCGCTGTACCGTCGCTCGTTAAGGAATTCGAAAAGTGTGCTTAGATTCGGAAACTTTTGGGGCGTCTTCATCTCGACGGATTCCATGCGACTCTCAAAGCCTGCCGTGCTTACCACTGAGGAGCCTCAGTCTGAACTAGTCGAACACAAATGACGCGTGAAAATGAGTCACTGGGCTTTCTACTCCCCCCACAACCTTCACTTTGGCCAATCGGTTCGATGCATGTAGTCGTCGACGATCAAGACGATAGGATCCTTTCTTGTCATACTCGCTAATGCCAAAGCTTCACCCTGATTGGAACGCAAGATGTTTCTGCTTGCTGCGCTGGTACATTTTATTCCAACTCTTCTGTTAACTTACAGACCTACGCGATCGTGTCTACGTGTCCCCAACCTCCACAGATCCTCTCCACGACACCGCACATTCCACTTCGCGATGGTGCTGGATGTCGCCGTCGGCGCGCTGTCCCTCTCTGAATGTCCGAACTTTCTGTGGCCGACCACGTCGGGTGAGCTCTTTTTTAAGACATACCTTTGTACTCCACGCCCTGGTCCCATTCAACGTGCCGGCAATGAATTTCCAACGAATTTATCAGATCACGAATTGCTTTGACTTCGCCCTTAGCTCCGTGGGCTCTCTTTAACATGTGTGTTACCGTCATTGGACTCCAGTCTCCAAGTAACTATAGCTTCATTTCAACGAGCTGTCCGACGGCATCGCGGCAGGAAAAGAGGCATCTCGTCACTTTCTTGGAAAATTTAGCTCTAGATATTTGGGTTACTATCACATCTCTCCTGCTCCCCAAATATTCTCAAGAGTTTTGGAGTTTTGGAGTCGTTCGACTTGTATGAATTTGATCGCATCACTCCTCGATCAATCTCAACGGCTGGGTTCCGCTTTTTCAATCCCGGTCGTTGTATGCCTGACGCCAACGCCTTGTTCCACCTTATCTCGTCGCTGGGCGCGCGCAACTCACCCCATGACCTCGGACTTCAGTGGGAATTTCGCTCCGCGCTCTTTACAATACAATACTCGGGAAGAAATGGAGGGCAATAATTGAGAGCGCCTTCCCATGCCTGAATCTTCTCTCCCCGCAAGCTCTCCGCTCTTCTGTGCCCGCCATTGCACTAAAGTAGGTAATTCAAGGGGGCAAGTTCAAGGAAACTTCCTTTTTAGGAGATGTCGTTTATTTCTACACGCTACATCTTCTCCGCACGCTATCTTGTCGGTTTAATTTCCCTCGTTTCTTTTTGGTTTCTTTCCCTGGGTTGAATTGATGGCCGGCATTGATCGATGTGGGTCCACATCAAGTGGCGGTGCCAACGATCTTCAACTTTCTTCCCACCACACGACAAACTGCTCGTCTCGCCCTCGCTCCCCTGCAGTCATTCACAAACTCGATCCCCGTCTTTCCCTTAAAATCTCTTGTCGAATATCTGGGAAAAACTGGAGTGAACGGAGATATTACTCAAATATTACCTCAAACCGAATGGAAGGCGTTCTTGAGAATGGTGACCGCGCGTGACGGTTGTGGCCAAGCTGTCGCAGGCTTCTCCGTCGCTCAACATCGTCCCGCAAAGCCGATTTCGTGCAGGCAACATCCTTGCGCCGTGTTCCTCCCTCCTGCTCCACTAGCCTACAAACAATGGCGGAATTTCGTGGCGCAGCACTACTTGCCAGGCCAGCAACGGCGAAATAACGCGCCTCGTCGACATCGCCGCCCTCTCTTATCACATTCCTGAACAATCACATCGTCTCTTCGCATCCCAACGTCGTTCTTCGCCCGGTCTCCCGACTCATTTATCTGTTCTGGGATTTTTTGAATACCAAATGGAGCCGCCGGATTTTCGATCCTGCCCGGCACGCTGTGTGGTGGTTCCGTGCGGCTGTCGCGCGGCCGGGAAAGAACTGTGCGCGCCGGATTTTATAGTGATTTCTCGCGATGCGGTCCGTACATCGGTCGGCCATCGAAATTCAGGCGGGTAAATTCTGGGCAAATCAGAGCTGTGACGCGTTTCTTCCGGTCCTCTTTTCCTTCCTTCACCATACACTATGCCGCCCTTCGTACGGTCGCTCAAGCGTACTGTAAGTGCTACTATTTTTGACCGCCGAGTCCGCTAACAAATTATCCAGGGCAGCAGCATTTCGACAAGTTCCGCAGTAAGCCACATTTCTCCTTCGCGTTTTTTCCCTTCTGACATCGAGTGAAATGGAGCCTCCACCCAACAAGACGGCACGAGCTGAAACTCCACAAGACGACGACGATGTTGCCTTTTTCGAAGTGAGCAACACGGGTCGTTTTCTTCTCTCGCGCTCTAACTCTGATCTAAGGACCCACTTGTCCCGAATAAAACCACCAACAGCAAATCGGCCAACGGCAAGAGCGTGAGTCTTGATTTTCTCGTTTCCATCGTGTTTTCTGAACATTTTCGCCCAGGTTGCTGCGAGAAGCTCCAAAAACGCGGCAGAAAATAATATTGTACGTTTTTAGTCGGGAGGATATAGCGCGAATCTAACAGGCGCGTTTCATCTCAGCCAAAGCCCTCGTCATCGGTATGTCCCGCACGATCATTGTGGCATGCGTTCTGACTTGGAACCAGAAGACAGCTGCCACCAAGCAGGCCTCTACTAGCGCTGCCCCGCGCCAAAAGGTCGGAATCTCCCTATTCTGATATACGATGGTACTTATATTTATTCTTAGCCCGCCTACCAGGTCAAGTCAGCCGCAGACCGACGCGAAAAACGCAAAGTGTTGAGGATGGGGTTTCCTGGTTAGGATGTTGGCGTTCAGTGCTAGATCGGGAAGGTTTCTCTTTTAGTTTATTTTGACGTCGATCGTATCCGCGCCATATGTATGGTGTGGATACCTCTCCTGACCCTCAGTCTTATACCACCATCTGGGTGCGACTGAGGGTATGTCTAGGGTATGTCTCTTACCTTATTTATTTGTCTTTACCTTACTTACGAGCTTACTTGTAGACGTCTACTTACTGTATTCTCTACAGGTATTTAATAGAGTCTTATACCACCATCTGGGTGCGACTGAGGACGTCTACTTACTGTATTCTCTACACAAAGACCCCGCGGTCAAGGCCGCCAAGAAGAAGGAAAAGCTAGCCGCCGCCCCCGACCTCGACGAGGACCTCGCGGAGACGTGGTTCTCCCAGATTTCCGCGCGCGTAGACCGGCGAGATGGCTATGCCGAGATCGTCTCCATGGTCGACGCCGACTCTTCTGTGGCCGACCAACGCCGCATGCTTCGCGCCTTATGGGAACGCACGACGCAGGACGACCAGCTTGCGCCCATTGACAACGAGAGTCCCTTCTGGGAGCTATTCAATCAGCTCGACAACGATACTGTCACTTTTCTCGTCGCGATCACCCGCGGATTAACGAGCGAAGACATCGACACCGGCGTCGATGCTGGCGTATTGCGTCTCAGCCCGCCCGGAGACGACGCACCCGTCGATGGCTGCCTGGCGTACATCCGGGCCGCGACCTCGGTCGATTCTCTGGACGAGGCCAAGGCTTACTTCATTCATAATCCCGCCGACGCTCCATGGACGGTCCTTCAACTGGTCAACCTGGGGATGGAGCTCGAGGATCTTGAAGGATGCGTTGCAGCAACCCTCGATCCTCTCGGGCACAACGCGGCCGCGGCGCCCCTCTTTGCGCGCCTGAAGGCAGAAACCCGCCTCGCAGACTCGATCACGGCTGTGGGTGATGGTTTCTGGACCTATGTCGGCACTTCACACGACGCGCAGCCCTCGAAGCGCCATGCTGACGACCTCGCGTCCGTGCTCGTGAATCAACTTTCTTCAAGGCTTGGACGCTTCCTTCAGGCCACGGACTTGACGTGAACGTGCTTCGAGTTGGTACCCTTCTACCTGCCCGGTTCACCCGGCGTGCGGAAGGACCCCGTCGCTGGCGCCATCGAGCGGTTCCTCATCGCCCTGCAGGCGGGCAGAGGCACGAATTCCGCCGTTGGCGGTTTCTACCGTCCATCTACTCCCGACACCATCTTGTCCGAGATCTTATCCAGCATAGTCACTTCATTCCCCTCCCCCGTCTTCGGAACTGAGCACACCATTGTGTCCGAAGCCGTCAAACAGCTGTACGACGACGAACTCGATTTTTTCAAGAAGTCTGGCGGCCCGGAGATGAATCCAGCTGCATTCGACAGCGCGTGCCGGAATGCGGCTTCGGCTCTGCGGTCCAACGGGCACAGCATCCCTTTCCTTCGCGTTGCGAAAGATATAAGTCAAGAAGACTTCAAGAGCGACGATAAAGCTCCGTGGCAGGCAAATACTGGACAGGCGCTGCAGCTCTTCCGTCATCTTTATTCCTTCCTTGCACCCGAGCTGCGGCATGAAGGTGATCTTACCAGTAATGAAATCACGCTTCACCTGGGTGCGATCACCAACCTCTGGCGCGTCGTCCCCGGCACTCCAGATTACTGGCTTGCATGCAAGCTGTTGGAGCGGCTCATCCGCTGCATCAGACCGATACTGTTGTCCACTTGGTCCAACGGCGTCGCCTCTTCGATCATCCTAGGGTCGACCCTTCTTGCTTCTCATGGAATGCCGGACTCCGTTCGTGGTGCGATCGACGCCGGGAAGATCCCCGCCAACGTTCATGATTACCTTCCTCCGAAACACGGCAACGATTACTGGTACCCCCAGCTCGACCACGACAACTACCTGCCTTCCGTCGGTCAGCTATTCGTGGCGCAATATGGTCCGGAGGCCACCAGTATCGTCCTCTTCATCCCGAATATGGACATTGGCGCCGCCAAGTACCGCCCTGACGAGTCCTATTGCGTCGAGACCATTGTTATGTGCGTGTCTGCCATCGAACAAGTCAGTCTCGGACACATCCAAGCGCTGCACGACGCGGGTGTTGATCCAGACTGGGACGATGCCACCAACCTCCGCACGTACTTTGAAAAGTTAAAGGAGGATGTGGAGAAGGATATCGTCGCAAGAGGTCTCCATCAATACCTCGACGAGACGAAAGCCGGTTTTCGGGTTCAGGCGCAGATATCTCGTCACCTGCAGAAGCTCAGCCACCCCCCTCGCGCTTCCCCGACGATTGTCTCTAGGTCGGAGCCCTACGAGATTCCGGGGATCACTCACACCAGCGCGCGCGGTCCCGCCCGCGTTGCCCAATTGGCAACTATTGTCAACTACATCGAGACCTTGAAGTCCTCTGGATTTCCGGGCGCCGCCGACCACATCATCCCCTTTCATCTACGCGACGCTGTGGGCACGCCCGAGTTTAGTAAATGGTTCCTTGCGCTTCGTCCCGGCATCCGCATCTCCCGCTCGGCGGGCATATGGGGAGGCACGGAAGAGGCGTTCTTGAATACCGTACGCAATCATGAGCGATTCGCGCACGATACCGCCGCTCATTCGGCCGGAGGAAAGGCGACGAAGGCGAAGAGGGAGGCTGCGCTGGGCACCCCGAGTAAAAGGCTACTAGAGTCTGTCGGCGGCGTTTCCGATCTCGTCAAGAAGCCACCTCCGGGACGCAGATCCTGGCCGCTGGGGTCTTTGCCCGGGCACGCGAATCTCCGCCTCGGGTTCTGCGCTGCATGTACTGATTTCTTGCTCGCCAAAGATAATAACGCAAAGCATACTTGTCCCGATGGCACCAAGATCCCGATCCGCAACTCTCACGTCGACAACCTCATTCGCATTATCTACCCTCACAACATTATCCACGAGGCCGAACTCGTCACCCTTCAACCCGAAAATTACGAAGAGGTCGTCGTCCCCCTCGAGATGGAAGAAATCCTAAAACGGCCGGGTAATTCGGCCAAGGCACGCGCGCTGTTCCCCAAGACGAATTTTACGGGCCTACGTGGTCATGTCTACGCTTCCCCAGATTCTACAGATCCCGTCTACGACAACACATTCCACCTCGCGATGGCGCTGGATGTCGCCGTCGGCGCGCTGTCTCTCTCCGAATGCCCCCAGTTCCTTTGGCCGACGACGAGCACCAACAAGTCCAAGGCCTGGGCGGGAAAGACCGAGGACTGGCTCGACCAATCAAGTGTGTTCTTTCGCGCGCGTGCTTTAATTCCTCACTAACGTCCTTGTAGACCACGTCGTCATCTGCGACTGGGGGCACTTCGAGATCCTTCACCAAACGAACGTTCGTGAAAACGCCTTCTTCGCTCACTTCTGTCTCGGCTCAAAGGCGAAACGGCCGATCGACCCGCAAACAAACCGACGCGTGGACGGGTCTTGCAAGAAGAAGGGCGGAGACGCTGATTATGGGACTCAGCAATCGCACCCTATCCTTTCCATTTACGACCTGCCGCCCGACCACATCCGGCGCTTGATCTACAACAAGTTCGTCGCAAAGTACCAGCCGGCGCTCGAGAAGAAGTCAAAGAAGAAAAAGGCCAAGGCTGAGGCGGAGGTGGAGGAGGAGGAGGAGGAGGCGGAGTAGTACTGTTCTTTCTTTGTCATACTTATCCAAATGCTCGCTCGCTGTACAACCGCTGTAACTCTTTTTTATACGAGCATCAGATTGCCTTTTGATCGCCTTCTCGCTGCAACGCCGTGGTTCGTAGTCATGTGTCCAAGTCCAGGCAAATTTCATCCTGTCAACAACGTGTAGACTGCATCCCGGGAAGGAAAACAGGTCGGGGAGTTATATCTCAGCCCCTTCTTGACCATTCAAGTATTTGGAAATTGGGCTTGGGATATTTAAATTACACACATATCACATTTTTTACGTGTGTTCAAATATTCTCAAGAGTTTTGGGCTTCAAACCTCCCGTTAATAACCTGGACTTTACATTTGTGTGAATTTGATCCCATCACTCATCGATCAATCTCGATGGCGGGAAGCCTCGGATTCCCTTGTGTCCTTGCAAAGTTTTATACTTATTCCATCTGCTGAGCTTGACTCACTGCTTTCTCTGGAACTATATACCTCTTCAGTAGGAATCTCGGTTCGCGGACTGTTTACCAATGCTGCCTAGAAAATGGATGGTGGGAGAGCAGCTTTCCATGCCTGGATTCACTCCCGTCGTTCAACTGCTGTTCACTCCGCAACCTCTCCACTCCCTGTTCCAAAAGCTCAAGGTAATTTACCGATGCGCCTACACAGCTGTCTAGTCATTTAACCCTGGCAAAGCACGGGTGAAAACGACTGTGATGTGATCTCAAAAGAGACAGAATCGCCGAGAAGCATTTGGCCCCAGTAACATCAATCAAATGCCAGGGCGAAATGACTCGGAAAGGGCGAGTTGAGTTTGAATTTTCACCGATGGATCCATCGGTGAAACTCACAAGTTTGAGCGATGGGCTCCGTCGCTCAGGCGCCTAGGCCGGTCTGTTGTTCTCCGCAGACACCCTCAATTCTGGATATTCAGTTGAATGTTGGCTGAAAGGCGGGAAACCTTTCCGCTTTCATGCCAGCCCCAAATATTCTCCTTGGTAATGCGAAGGGAGTTCACTCGAATGTAATATCGTCCAGAGATAAAAAATTCGCCCTGCACCGGTCAAATTCCCACGGTTGAAAATGTTCGATTGAGGTTGAACTTCGAACTGTCACCGATATTTCATCGAGCCTGCCCATCCAATAAGCCTATGATATAGGGATATATGCACACAAAAATATGTCCTGCGCTGCAGGATAAGCCTGAGTCTGACCATGTGTATTTCCTACAATTGGTCTATGCATCGCATTCTAAGTTTTAGTAGTTGTAACGTGGCCGACCAGCAGCTTACAGGCCATTTCCGAAATCTGGAAGCGAACTGATTCTTTGTGGATCTAAATACTGAGAATTTAATTTTCAGTTTGTTACAAGAGTTATATATATAATGCAGGGCCAACTCGTTGACTTCTATTTACAGTGAACTGCAACGGATAGATACAGGATTGTGGCCTCCTTTTCCCGCCTATTATGAACTCCCATCCACGTTCCTCCGATGTCTGTGCTCAAGACTGGGTTCTTGGCTACCCGCTGATGGTTGGTGAGGAGGGAAATTCTTGATGGTCATTATTAGACAGCACTTCCTTGCGTTCTGTGTTGTTGTTGTGAGTCTGCTGAATGTAAGGGACCTGGCACTCCCCAGCAAAACCACGGTGAGCATAAGTGATGAATAAAACGAGTGGGGACTTTTCCAAGTTCAATGATCTCCGAGGCATCACTTGGCATCCACATTCCGCTCAAGGGATTCAATCTGCCTGCATACTATCCTCATAAAGCTCTCTGAATGTTCTTGAGAGTTTTAAACTTCAGATTCCCGTTAACAACCTCGATTCTGCGCCGCTTGAGTTTGTTTGATGAATTTGATTCCATCACTTGCCGGCCAATCTTAACAGACTTGTCCGCTTTTCGACGACACAAACTCCGATTTTTGACCAAGTATTCGACCCACGGTGACCAAGCTAAGTTGTCCCGCCCCATGTTTATGTTCTTCTGTGCACGACAACTCTCACGACAATGATATCTACGGTTGTTAGTCAGGTGGTATAGCGAAGGCGAGAACACACAGATCGAGGTATACCTCGTACCCCTTCTATAGGCGCGAAGGGCAGGACCTATAACTCTATCAACATGAAGGATCTGGCAAAGGCAAACGAACACCCCTATTGAGTAAAAGTGTGGAATCAGACTCCTTCTCCTCATCCTCCTCCTCCTCCTCTCCTTACTCATCCTCCTTCTCTACTAAGGCTTAATAGTGTAGTGGTTATCACGTCTCTCTCACAAATTTGGTGGACAGAGGAGGTCCCCGGTTCGAGACCGGGTTGAGCCAGTGTTTTTGCCCCAAAAGACTTCGCGAACAACTCACCGCGACCGCACAACGCCAGGCTTCTAATAAGTGTAGTTGGTCATCACGTCCGTCTCACAATTTGGCGGACACGGGAGGTCCCCGGTTCGAGCCCGGGTTGAACCATTTTGGTGTTCTTTCTCCCCATCTTTTTCCTTTCAAAAGACTTAGACTCGTAACCAGTCTGCACTACGGCAAAAGAAGGGGTGAGGTTGTTTGCCGTAGGCAGACTGGTACAACTCGGACTGGATCAAAGAGCTGTGCCCGGAGTTTGAAAAGATTTCCCCGAAGCTGGATTTTGCTCAAATCTGGGGGTCCATCAGATTTTTTTTGAAAATCGGTAATTTAGAACCTTTGAACTTAAGTTCTGTCTCTTCACAATAATATTTTATCGCCCAGAGGCTGAGCTGTAAAAAAGTTGATTTTGGCGGGGAATTGATGGCTGAACACAGCCACCCGATCGGCAGCCTCGGCTCCCGCCAAAAATTCAAACTCCGGGCGCAGCCCTTTGGCGTGGCCCGAGTTGTACCAGTCTGCCTACGGCAAATAACCTCATCACTTATTCCAAAAAATTTACGCTGATCGTCACGATCATCGCCTGGGCCGAGATGCCGTCGATCGTTGATCGGTCCATATCGGGTAGGCTCGGCCGGCCATCAAACGCGTCGCGGCACGCGTCGGTTCTCCCTTGTCCCCTCCCATATTCTCCTTCCTGCAGCAAGGATGGATGCAACAATCTAAATTAGGAATCAGGGACTTCTAGGTAACCTCCGCTCTGTCAATAGCCCACTTATATTATGTACTCGCTCAACCTCAATGAGATTTATCTGAGGATGTGAGGTGAGGGACATGCAAGTTACTTCTTCCTCATTGCATTGATCAAGGGTGATTAACCTCACTGTGTTATATTTCTGTGTTGCAGAAGCCAAGGCATTAACATCCAGAGAAAATGTTGGAAATGTGCAATCAGACAAAATGGATGTCTTCAATCGGACAAAACGACGATGTCCGACTGGACAAAATGAAAACCTCCGATCGGACAAACTGAGAATGTACAATCGTACAGACTGGTGAAATACTTGAAATGCTCAGTTGGACAAGTCGGAATGTCCGATTGAACACAATGATGGTTCAACACATTTAAACTCACTGCAACTTTCAGACGAATTTTGGCTGTGCCTGTTCCCAAACCATCTGAAGGCCTTTTGGGATGTGTGGTAGGTCACTTGATGTAAGGCTTGAGGCGAGAAATGGGCATACAATTTGTCTTCAAGAAATTGATATATTCCCACACTTACCAGAGCACGGGCATCGGTGTTGACGCGTTGCGCCCACGTTCATTCCCGATGTGCGCCAAGTGTCTGTAGAAGGCTCCAAGGGTGCGGTGCATTGGCTAGATGGAGGTCCATGGCACAAAACTCAGGTAAATATAATCAGTCTTCGAAAAACATACACACTCACCGCAATGCGGGTGACGGCGGGGGCACATTTCGGGTGGAATTACCTTGAGCATATGCGAGGCATTTGGTAGGATATTCGAAGGGATAGGTGATTTATTTGGACAAAGGCCTGTGGTGGGAAACTGGCAGAAAGACAACTGATCTTACCACAATGTAACACTAAGTATGACTTGAGTGTGTCCTATTCTTCTTCAGCTGGGTGTAGGCCGGCTTCCGAGAATTCGATGGGTGAGGGGTACACCCACCTTTCTCATTTTCGGCCATTCCCGCGGGTCTTGGGATCTCGTTTGATTCAACTTGGCCAGATACGGAGGACGATCATTTTGACTGTGATTGGCGGAGTGATCCCATGTCCTGGCCGGTGTTTTTGCCATTCCCAAGGTACTGTGGTCCTTGAAAGGCAATCAGCGGCTGCCAGTCTATTCAATGTAACTATAACCTACCTCCAAAATTTTCTTGGGATGTAAGGAGCCAAGGGGAGAATGGAATAAATATATTTCAACGAGAAAGTGATTTGGCAGGTGGAAAGTCGCGTAAGTACTTACGTCCAGGAAATTTACGATATTTACAGTAAAGATCGTAAATCGGCCCCACGTGCAAGGGCCTAAGGCCTCCCTTACGCGGTAAATCCGTCGGCAAGCGCTACGCGGCTGATCGTGATTTACCTGCCGTATTCGCCTGACTTTCCACCGCTTACCGCAGTTATCACGCGTCTGTTGATGAATCGACGCGTTTTCAAAGCTCCTGGGGCACGGAGGATGTCAAACGTCGACGCGCGCCCAAAATAACGCGTCGAGACCATGTCATTTCCGCGTCTCGGCGGCTTTCTTAGACCAGATCATGTTCAATGAGGTTTTCCTTGGATGTAAGGCGCTGAGATATTACTACTCTATTTCATTTTAAGCTCGTCTTCTTACCACATTATTTCAGATGTGGTCAACATGGTTATGTGGTAGAGAGGACGACATGTGATTGGAGGAATTGCGGGAGTTTTGCCCTCAGTATACCAACTACTTCACAGGGTTATGACACCTTGGCCTTTCACCTTGTGGCCGTGGAAGGAGCCTCTTTGGATGCTCAGGCGAATTTTCGCTTCACTTAGTTAACACTTAACGCATCACATCCGTCATTCTAACCGCGATTGAACCTTGCACGAGCTTCAAGTTTCACATCAACACTCACATCAAGTCCCCGGGCGCGCAGGTGGTGCAACACATCAACAGGGTTAAACTGCGATGTTGGTAGGTCTAATACCACGTCATTTTACATGTCTTCAACATGATACAGAGCCAGACATAGTGTTGGAGGAATTGTAAAAGTCTTGCTCTTGGTAAAGTAATGCTTCACAGGGTTTGACTCCTTAGCCTGCCTGTTCTGCTCAAAGAGTTCATGGTATGCCGAGGGAGGTTCACGCGGAATGCATCACATTCCTCATTCTGACTGTGATTGAACCTTACACGAGCTTCAACTTGCACATCAAGACTCACATCAAATCCCCGGCGCGCGGGTCGTTCAACTAAGCTGGGTTCCATAAAATCTCCTCTGAGCCTTCTGGGTCAGGGAGAAAGACTGAGAGTGCTTCCTTGCAGGTTGGAAATTTGTTGGGATAAATAGCACTGTCACATGCATTTGTAGCACTTCGAAAAGGGATGAATGTAAGCCATAATCCGTCGTTAACCTTGGACCTCGGTAGATTAACAGTAGTCTGGAGCGAAAGATGGCGGAGAAACCCGTGTACTGACACTGCATATAACTGTGGTAAGTCATCCTCTGGGTTTGTGGATCAGCGTGCGCGCAAGCGTCGAGTTCAACACAAAATGTTGTGCCGCACGTCAATCAAGCATAAATCTGATAGCAGTGATTAAAGTGATGGCCGTCCGGCGATTTACGGTGATGTGACCATCAGTTTACTCACAAACGTAAATATCGTCGGATAAAGAGACTTTCTTTTGCCGTAGCGCAGACTGGTAACGAGTCTACAAAAGACTCTCGTTCGAGATTTTGGCGGTTCCAGATGGCTGTAGTCCGCTACTACTCTCGTCTCACAATTTCCATGTACATAGGCGGCCCTCAGGCTGACGCAGTATCCAGGTCGGAGCGCGTTTTGCTCGCCGTTGCCCCATCTTCAATTCTCATCACTTTTGATTATCGCGTTGCAATCGGTGTGAGAGCCCAGTTTTTTTTACGCCCAAGTCGGCCCCTCTCAGTACGAACCTCCCATCGCAGCTCTAGGCCGCCGAGATGACATTGAAGGCAGAGAGCAGCGAAGAACGGAGAAGTGATCGGATAATTCCTGATTGGGTCAATATCTTATGTCAGCGGGGGTGAGTTCCATTTTTGGAAAGGCAGTTCGAATATTGATAAATCGTGTTTCCTGGACGTGCGGTTAGGTTGTGGTAGTGAAATTTACTGTGTCCTGTTTTCCCTGGATCAGGAATACAGAATTCTCACTCTCATTTTTCTAGTCCAGCACCTGTTCAACTCAGTGTCGACGAGACGCATACTGTCGGTGGGGTTACGGGCGAGTTTTGTTCGCGGCGCTAGCTTCTTCACTCGCAAAGCTATTGTGCTCTTCATTGCTGAATTATCTAGCTGCTGTGCGGTTACATCAAAATTCACTGTTTTACTACCGCTACGATGTTTTTGTTTCACTCCAAATCTTTTACTGTGTTACTCATGGACGAATCCCACAAAAACTCCGATTTGCAATCGCGGAGATGGCATCTCTGAGCTGAAGTCCCGGCGCGGACCAATGCTTGCCACTGTTTCGGTTCTCGGCAATCATGTGCCGTAGCTGGTTTGCCTCACCCGCTCATGTCCGAACCCCGACTTCCCGCTGAACTGGAGCGCAAGGTCTTCGAATTGGCCGCCCAGTCCCACTCCAAATCTATTCCGGCCCTTCTCTTGGTTGCCCACCGGGTCAAAGTCTGGCAAGTTTCATCTCCGTTATGGCAATGCGATGTAACTGATAGCGCACGACAGGATCGAACCACTGCTATACCGTGTTGTCGTTTTTTCGAATCCACTGCCCGGTCATATATGCTTCGACCCCGTCCGCTTCACCTCTGCAATCGAGTCCCAAATCGTTGCAGAAAATGTCCTGCACTTGCTGGTTTACGAAGGAATCCCTCGACTCAACCTCGAACTCGTTCTCGCAACTTGCTCTTCCGTCGAGAACCTCCTTATCCTTCATTTTGGACCGGACTCAGATTTCCTACCCTTCGTATCGGGCATGCCTCTCCGGCGTTTGGGTACCACATTGGCCGATCTATTCTTCGGAACCAGCATCAACTTCTCGCATTCACTATTCGCACACATCACGCATCTGGAAGTAATGGACGATCTCGAGCCCGATACCGCTCAGTGGGAGAGACTCGCACGTATTCCCCACCTCACGCATCTGGCCTTTCTGGTCGAGCGATCCCTCCAAATCCTCACACACGCGCTCAAAACATGCCCTGTGTTGCGAGTCCTTGTTCTCCTGAACACGTCGTACCAGATGCTCATGGATACTGGGATCGGGCTAGAGACCCTTGCGCAGGACACGCGATTTGTGTGCATGCAAGCGCCGCCGACTGTACGAGACTGGCAGATCGGCGCTCGTGGTGGCGAGGATTTTTGGGTACGGGCTGAAAATTTCATAGCCCGACGTCTCTCTGGAGAGATCCATCGTACGTTCAGCTTCGGCTTCTCTGTGGTTCACTTGTTGATCGATCTCGCAGGGGAAACCTTTGTGTTGCAGGAGGAATAATCTAGATAGCTATGGTCTGGGCTGTTGCGACTGCCTTTAAAATGATCTCCCTCAGGGATGTAAAGGCATGTGTGGCGACCGTTCAGTCGTGATCCGCCGTTAGTCTCAGGTGAGCGCCGTTGCAGTTTTTGATGCAATTCCAAGTCCTTCTCAACTTCGGCGAACATGAACGATGGATGTCCGTCTGGTAAGTGTCTTTCCGGACCATGTTTTTTTCTATTCAGAGGAAATCATGAGCGCTGAACCTCTGGTAGACGAGAAAAACAAATGGCCTCGGAAGCAGATGAATTCCGTCCAAGTTGATGACCGAAGACTCGATTGCAGAAAGTGCATCTGAACAGAAGTCTTTTCTGGCTGGTGATGAAGTAGGCTCAAGATTCCCATTTTCTCCAGCCAAGTAACTTACTCAGCTCAATACACTGCATGGGGATCAAGTTCAAAGGACGTTATTACGAGGCCAGGTAGGCGATCAATGTCCCGTCTGTCGAGTACTTATCACAAAGGGCAACTAAAATCTGACGACTTGCCAGGCTGTCAAGCGAACTATACGCAAGAGATTTTATCATCCGGCATAATAGCTCGGTGCCAAACATAGTGATTGGAATGAGCATTCCGAAGGAATTAATGAATGGCAGGTAAGGTATTCATCTCATCCTAATTTTATACACGAGCATAGTTGAGTTCTCATCCTTTCAGTCTACGTAAATTGATTTGAAACTGAACCGTCTGAACTCGACAGTCAAGTCGACCACAGCATGCAGTTTTCCTCAACTGCCGGGCATACAATTCTGTCCGGGAGCGAGGCATTGATATGTTCGCGGCTCTCGCCGGCGTTACAAAGATGCCGGACATGGGTGCGGAGGAAGATTGCTGGCAGTCTCTCGATAGCAGCGATCAGCGCGTCCGGGGGTATTATCGCGTCTCCATTCGGTTGAAATTGCCCGGTTGGACTCTCAACTGCGAGTACCCGACGGCAGATTAAAGGTTCTAGCCTGCCGGGAAGTTGTAATCCGCAAGTTAAACAGAATAGTAAGGACCGCATACTAGATCCTCACGCGGTGCGCAACGCGAAGGAGGCAAGGAATTGATCTGTTGCCCGCAGATGCAGCAATTTCGAAAATCCTGTGCTCCAGTTCGGGTGGCAAGAAAGGGTCCATTGAAAGTGAGAGTAGACTTGTTAAACACATGCCCCACTGCCCCCGAAGAAATCCTCTTTCGTTGATTTGTTGATTATGAACCCACTTGTTTGTCGCGGTGGCGAAAACCAGTCGAGCCATGAACACCACGCACTTGAACATGTCGATGGAAGAAGGAAAAATTGGAATGAAGGAAGTCCATGTCATTCAGGCCATCCAACACCCCAGGGAGCATGGGCGGTGTTGAATGTTCGCGTTCGATCCGGCTTCATTGATTTTCTCACGGTTCAAGTGCAACGCGAAGAGCCATATACTGCCTTCGGCTCGCCTGCCAGTGCCTTGGAGAGACTTGGGGGTACCTATAAGAGCTGGAAAGCTGAGCAGGCACGCCGAGAGGGCACAACGTGTTTTGCTGGTACGACGTCGCAGATATACACCTTAACCCTTGTGAAGTGGTTCAACTCGGATTCCTGAGCTGTACATACTGGCACCTGCCGCATCCTTGCAGTTCCGGATTTTGACAAACCGCTCCAGAAACGAAGTCGATCTGGTACTGTCGGAAGACGAATAGTAGTAAGAGTGGAATAATTTGTTTGGGGTTCAACGGAAAATGTTGGTTGTTCCACGGTGTTTACCTAGGTGACCTGGGGGTTGTTCCGAGGGTATGTGAGTGAGTGATATACGGCTAGAGTCATGCTCATGCGTCATGATCTCAGTCGAAGGACTTGTATCTGCGGTGAAGGCCAGTCATTCGAAGGAAGATAAAATTAAAATGAAGGCGGTCCACATCGTTCCGGTCATCCACCGAGGATGCGACTATACCCTGGTCCCTGGTCGTCGGTTGAAGTTTACGCAAGTCCTGTTGACTTCTAGGTCACTTCC
This sequence comes from Mycena metata, assembly GCA_029378385.1. Lineage (NCBI taxonomy): Eukaryota > Fungi > Basidiomycota > Agaricomycetes > Agaricales > Mycenaceae > Mycena > Mycena metata. The sequence goes on along the minus strand of JARKIB010000373.1, from coordinate 14,832 downwards.
GACCTTATATATTCCTGTGAACTCTGGTGGAAGTATGCTCATGTCTGATCCCGAGTTCCTTCGATTCCGAAGGATATTTGGGGAATCCTCACTGAATCCTGGTAACTTGCTTGAAGTCTGCGCAAGTCCTGTTGACATTTACCCTGTCCTAGACTCGTATTTCTGCAATTCCGAGGGATGTTTGGTGAGTGGTGAGTTTTTTTCAACTGGGTTCAAATATTGACTTCCCAGTGATTCTCGCAGTAAATTCCTCTAATTCCAGTGCATCTCGCGGTTCGATGGTGTAGTTGGTTATCACTTCTGTCTAACAACTGTGGGATTATTCCCGTAACTTGTCGCACAGGCGGTCCTCAGTTCGAACCTGGGTCGAATCATGTTTTGCTCCTCGTTGCTGCGTTTGACAATTTTTGCGTATCCGTTGATGCGTAGCCCCTTGCGTAACCTAAAGCACAGACGGCCCCAAGTTCAAACCTCGGTCGAATCGTGTTTACTCCCGTACTGTGTTTCAAGTATTTTCAACCATCGATTGATTATCGTCGCGATCGGCGTGGGAGAATCTATTTTCTGCTTCCATGTCTTCCCCCCACTGCCCTTGAGTACCTGGAATATTTTCAAGTAAAACGGGTCGACGGTCGAGACAGGAAACGACGAAAACGAGGAGGAGCGGAAGGCAAAGAGGAGTGATGGGACGGTTCCCCATTGGGCTCGTGGCGCTGAGATCCCGTTTTGGGACGAGCGCTTTGAATATGGAGCTTTCACTCTAAAATCAGGTACGCAGACGAGGCGTAAGAGTCTACACATATCAGCTCTTGGGGCTACACCTTCATATAACCCATCTCCCATAGGCTTTTCCTCCGAGGTATGACCTCCGGCGGAAATTCAACAGTTCAACTTAGGCTCTTCGTCTTTCAATTCAGTCACTTGGCAAATATTCGGCAGAGCTCTGTCTTCATTCTTCCAGGTATTTCTTGAGGAGAAAAGATGGTCTTTATATGTCTCAATTCAACGCAGTTCTCGACAAATAGTAAGTACCATCCCGCTCAGCCGCTGCCGAATAATTCCCTCCATTACTAGGACCCATATTTATCCGAATTCTGCCTCCGGCGAGCGCCAAGCCAATTTTTTATCCGAACTTTGCATCCGACCTCAAATTTGCCGCAAAAAAAAAACTTCCAAGCTCTAAAAGCGCCTGCGGTACTACTCTAGTGGCTCCTCCTCTTCCTCCAGATCGATAATATTCATTTGCCCTTCCCTACCGCCGCACAGTATCCAACTTCGCAAGAGCTTCCCCAATGCTTCGCGCTCCGTGGTGAGGTCTTCAAAGTACGCAGACGAGGCGTAAGATAGGTGGGAGTAGTCTACACGTATGAGCTCTTGGGAATACCTTCATGTAACCTATCCTCTCCCGTGAATGTTCTTCAATCTTCTTTGAGGAGAAGGGTGGCCTTTGTATGTCTCAATTTAACGCAGTTCTCGACCAAATATTACGCCGAATAATTCCCTCTATTATATACTCAATGAGATCAGTGCAACTTGAAGGACAAACCTTCATTGCTGAGCCCATTGAACCAATCACAACCGGCAGCTGCACGCATTTAAAACACGATGACAACGCACCGAAATTTAAAGACAACGAATTCAATTTCGCATTTTCGAGGTCGAATAAAATGCGTTCAATTATCGGTCATTAGCCCGTCAGGCGACGCGTTCTTCGGCAAAACGGACGCGCGTGGGATTCGCAGCACCCCATTGGCTCGCATCACATGAAGAGCGCCAATTGGCGACCTGTGATTGGTTGCCGTCCGTTGCCGAGGCTAAATGGATTCCAAAAATGGCAGGCGCCGAAAGCAATTTTCTTTCTTCCCGCCACCATGTCCTCCGCCTCGAATCCCACTCCTGCGCCCTCCGTTCCCCTCTCACGGCCAGCAGCTTCGGAAAACCCCACAAAACCACCTGTCTGGGCGATAGACACAGTGGCACCCACATCCCAGCCAATTCCGCTCCCTGCCCGCTGTTCACGCCACAATCGGCCCGACGGAGTTTGCTGCAAAGAACTCAAAGGCGACGACCGCACCCTCATTGACCCAGATGTTGTCCGCGACGTGTAAGGCGAACCATGAAAAAATACCGCATCGTGTACTCACCACTCCACACAGCGTCATCGGACTCTCAGACGGTCTCACAGTGCCCTTCGCATTGACCGCCGGCCTTTCTTCGCTCGGCGAATCTCGTCTCGTCGTCCTCGGAGGCGTCGCAGAGCTCATTGCGGGCGCCATCTCGATGGGCATTGGCGGGTTCCTGGCGTCCCAGGCGGAGAGAGATCACTACCGCTTCCTCCGCGATAGCACCGCCGCGCGCGTCGTCCGCAGCTGCGACGGCGAGATGGAGCGCGAGGTCGCCGAGGTGCTCGCCCCTATCGGTGTGGACGAACGCACCTGCCGCGCCGTCGCGCGCTGCCTCCGCGAAGTCGAGGTCCCCTCCACTCCTTCGTCCGGCAACACCATCACAGCGCATGACCTCGAGTCCAACGAGTCCCTCCGGTGGAGCAAGGAGGTTGGACTCACGCCTTTCTTGCTCAAGTTCGGCGCCGGTCTCGAGGAGGTGCCTACCAGCCGCCTCTACATTTCTGCATTCACGATTGGTGCGGGCTACCTCGTCGGCGGCATCATCCCCCTCATCCCGTATTTCTTCATCCCCCGCGCACACGTCGCCCTTATGTGGAGTGCGCTCATCACGGGCTTTGTGTTGCTGGTCTTTGGCGCGGTCAAGGCGCGGGTGACGGGTGCGGGTGTGGGCGCCAAGGGCTACGTATGGGGCGCAGTGAGCACGCTTCTTGTCGGCGGTGTGGCGGCTGCCGCTGCGTTCGGGATCGTCAAGGCGCTGGAAGGCGGCGGTGATTAGAGATAGTCTCGAGTGATTGTCGCCGTACGTTACGACCAGGAGTATAATCTGTAGATATAGGTACATTTGTTTTGTAAATTTATTGGCATAAAGAAGGTTCGCAAAGGATCTATATCGTTCGAAAGAGACCGCATTTCGCCCTTTGGTTGGTGTTTGTTCAATCAACCAAACTTCAACTACGAAACCCAGTTTTAGAGAGCACATGTACTGTACACCGTTTATTGCAATACTCTATGCTCTTCCCAATATTACCCAAATCTTCCTCCGCTAATTTACACTCGCTCATAATACAAGTACATTTCGTTTTCAACATCCCTTTCAGACCGCGTGCTGGTGCGTTATCAGCACTTGCTGTAGAACAAGTTAGCGCTCAGGAGAGCGGAGAAAATAAAACCAATACACACCTCCATAACCTCCTGCGTGCTCTCCTCCTTGAACCGCTCCACCGTCTGCGAAAGCTCCGCCGCCGCCGGCCCAAGCCGATGCACCGACCCCGCGAGGGCCGCCATCCGCATTCGCGCCAGCGCTTGGATGCCGAAGCCCGCTTTCTTCCCTGCAGAAGTATTAGCAGGCGCGCGCTAACGGTATACCAAGCGCAAAACGGAACGCACATGCCATCTTGGCGTTGAACGCCCTCTTCACGTGCGGCAGCAGATCCGTGGGCCCGCCGCTCGGGTTTAAGGGGTCAGGCACGAAGGGCGTCGACGCCGAGGCGAGCCACTGCGAACCATTAATGAGTTAATTAATTATCGCGATAAAATTAGGGCGCAGAGGAACGTGCGACGCGCACCCGGTGCTGGAGCGCATTCGCGGCAGTGGGTCGGCGCTCGGGATCCACTGTCAGACACGCCATGATGAAGTCGCGCGCGGTGGGGGACACGTTGGCCCAGTACTCCGCGGGCTCGAACTTGTAGTCGCCGGCCATGATGGCGGCGTTTTCGGCCTGCGGGGTGTCGCGGTCGAAGGGCGTGTAGCCCGCGAGGAGGAAGTACGTGATGACACCCATCGCCCAGACATCTACGGGCTTGCCGTGGCCCGCTGTTCGAAGGAAAACACCAACATCAGCAGCGTACACACAAAAGGAGGAATGGATGCCCACCGCCTTGGAAGATCTCGGGCGCCATGTATCCCGGTGTCCCGCAGACCTCCGTGAGCCGGTTGAGTTTTTCCTCCTCGATGATCCGACTCAAGCCAAAGTCCGCGACCATAATGTCGGCGTTCTCGTCTGTCGTGCGGAAAAGCAGGTTCTCCGGCTTGAGGTCGCGGTGAACGACACCAGCGTCGTGGATGTAATTCACTGCTGTGAAGACCGAGCGCACAAGGGCTGCTGCATCGCTGCAGAAGGTTGAGTATTCCCGCCTGCAACGTTGAGCAAGTAACGCACGGCTCGTAGTAGCTGCCCTTTGAACAGATCCGGTCGAAGAGCTCGCCGCCGGTACAATAGTCAAAGCACATATAGAGGTTGTTGCGCGTCTACTCTTCTAGTCAGAACCACATCAAAACAACCCGCGACGCGAATTGCACGAAGACTCCCTCGCGAGGCAGATCGACCCACCTCAAAGTAGTCGTGCAGCGTCACGACGTTCGGGTGCCCGCTCGAAATGAGCTTCAGCACCGCGATCTCGTTCCGCACCTGCATCGCGGCGCGTCAACAGCGCCGATCCTCTCACACGGACGAGCGGCGTACGAGATACTCTCTGCCTTCCATGAGCTGCTTGTTGATGATCTTACACGCATAGACGACCCCCGTCGTGTTGTGGATGGCCTCCCGCACGATGGCGTACGTGCCGCTGCCAAGCATCCGCCCGGTGCGATACTGCAGTCCATGGCCATGGCCAGTCAATTCTTGCTTGCATGGGAAGCCGGGAAGAGACGTACCTGGCATGGCGTGAGCATGTTCTGCATTGTTGGGAGTGGATGGACCAGGAGGCGGATGCGGTCAAAGCACAACGCAGATAGCTTCGTCCGTCGTGGTCGCGGTGTGAAGAGAACGATAGATAGACGCCAGGTCTAATTTTACCTGAGAAGCATAGCTATATTATTCTCTGCGCTTCGCGTGGAATTCGACATGGGGCAAAGAAATCGAGGTGTTCGATGTAGGTTCGTTTTCAGGAGTTGTGTGAGTCCAAAAATCAAAGCCCTTGGAGAATTCGGCAGCATACGGCTCGTACGTTGATCGCCGTCTATCCAGAAAAGTCGATGGGCGCTAAATCAGACGCGCGACAAAAATACTGAGATGACCGGAGATAGCACGGACCAAGGGTGCCACAGAGGTATAGAAACAGATCGGTTTCGAAGAAAGCCGGAAGCAGAAGTGCTGTGGTCAGAAAGAGAGTCTGGAGTTACGTAGCGAATATCAGGCTTATATGGTCCGAGAGCTCAGGATATTTTCCATTTACGACTGTCAAAAAAACAATCAGTCGTCAATTTCAACGAGCTATGTGCGCGAAAACTCAGTTATCTATACGCTCCTCAAGGTAACACAATTATATGCGCACAAACCTTCAAACCGGCACAACACTCTTGGTAGTAAGTTGGTACCACTGACGCCGGCCTTCACCTTGTCCAGCGCGTCGTTCAAACCATGAAGACCGCCACTCTTAACGTTTGGGCTAAGAACGATCTCAGACGACTTCAAACCAGGCTCCAGCCATTCATGAACATCAGTAAAACTACAAGGTTGTCTTTGGCGTCTTGGGCGTCTTGGGCAAGACGTCAAAGACACCAAAGATACTTTTTCCCCAAAGACGGGCGTCTTTGGCTAGACAGGTTCAAAAGTCTTTGCAAGACATTTCGTCTTGGGCAAGACTCATAAGACAGATGTCGTCTTTCCTCAAGACTCTCTTCAAGACCACTCAAAGACGCTTAGAAAGACAGATAATATGGTGCAGATGATATATTCATGGGCTACGTATACCTAGTACATGGTACATATGCTTCCGCACGTTCCCCGTGGCAAAATACAAACAGCCACGGCTAGTCGGCAGCCAGGCTACGACACGGGAGCGCAAAGAATAGCGCCTCTTAGCACGGGAGATCACAACGGTGTTTGCAGGGGACGAGCTAAGCCACAAATACTACACGGAGGCCAAAGCCAAGATCAGTTACGATCATACACAGTTCGGATTGCGCACCTGGCCACCAGCGACACTGGTTATCCATCACACCGCGATGCTTGACGGACCGATGAAAGATTCAAGCTTGAGGATTTGACAAAGGCTGTTGAAGATTTGACGATGCGCTGTGAGAGCCGCATGACGAGAAGGGGACCAGAATTGACCGTCGAATAACCCTCCACACCGTGGACCCGTAGTGCTTGGAATCGCGTTCGCGGAAGACGGCTTGAGAACCCGGTGTTTGAAGTGTCGAGAAGGAAACTTGACGGCAATCTTCAAACTTCAAGCCTTGAGGTCTTGAGATTTTGAGGGGAAAGAAGGTTTCAGTTGAGCGTAGTGGCAAGGACTTGACCAAAAGCAGCCCGGGCATGGAAGACGGGCCAGATGCGTGGAGGAGCTGTGAGGTGCTAAGGCAACCGTGTTGAGCAAGAGGCTTCGAGTCTGGGGACAGGCGGGACTTGAAGCTTGAAAGCTTGAGGGACTTGCGGCGACGGCGAGGGTAAGGCTGAGGAGGTCCGAGTCGGCGAGGGAGGCGACATGAAGGTAGAGAGCAACCAACAAAATGATCCCATCGAGTCATTATGGCGCAATTGATCGGGGCGGCCTCAAATCTCCGCATCATGATCGGGCGGAGTTTCAATGACTTGAGGTTGTTTCAAATGCGCATCTGCACACTGGTAGCACCTCCTTGAAAAACACGCCACTGGTATGCAATTGTACTCAGGTTCTCGCATTGAGCCATCTCTCTTGTTTTTGCCATCCAAGTTGCTCATCTCGTGATTCAGTTGAACTCGGAGCCTGGAGTATCCATGGAGCTAGTGTCACACTCAAGTTCATTCACTACATGCTCGTGCCTGCACTCTGGAAGCTTGAGGGTGAATTAGAAATCAAATTTTGAGACACATGAAAATTGTTGACACAAATTTCGCAAAGACTTAAGACGCCGGCACCAGGACAAAGACTCTCAAAGATGCTCTTCCAAAGACCAAAGACGGCTCTCAAAGACCAAGACTCTCAAAGATGGTTCACAAAGACGGAAGATGCCAAAGACAAACATGTAGTTTTACTGATGAAAGCAGCGGACCAGCGGTAGACGTGCTTGGTCCGCGCCGCCGCCTTCAAGGGCGGGAAATGAGCGGGCGACCTTAGCGACAACGTCACCCTTGGTCTGCTTGAGAACGTCGAGCGTCGTCCTTCTTTGCGGCGGCGAGACCTCGTTCGCGTCTTCGTAATCGAAGAGGGCATCGGCTCCGAGCTTCATGTGGCGGCAGGAGGACCTCTAGAAGCAGAAAAGCTATGACCAGTAGAAGTTGTAAGAGGAATACTGTTGAGGCGGAGGCTTGTCAAAGCTCTGTCGGTCCAAAGGAGTGGATCGAGGGAGCACGGAAGTTATCAGCATGGTCCTGTTTACCATCACCTTTTCCGACTTTGAAAGCAAACAGTACCAAAGTTGAATTATGCCTTGGTTGAAAATAAAAAAATAAAAAAACAATGATGGCTTGGAGGAGAGTCCAGAGTGCACAGCACGTCTCATATATTCTCCATGTTATCTTTGACTGCGGTGAAATCTCATGTGGGGAAAATTCCGGCACGAAATCAACTTTTCGAGTGTCTTGAAGATTGAGGGAAAATCAAGCCGACGTTGAAGGGAACGGATAGTACGCAGGGGAAAGCGGTAAGAGATAAGGTTTGAATAGTCAACCGGGAGTTTGACTTACCTGATTCCCTTGATCGGACAATCATCGAGGTACAGAAGTTGAACAACAAACAGGATCATTAAAAATTGTGGGGCATTGGGTGTGACAGTATATTTCTTGAAATAAACAACAAACTAGTGTCATACTTTGCGAGGTCTTGTGGCAAAACTCCGAGCAGCTCTATTGATATTCCAGCTATGTGTAAATACAGGGTCATCATCACTTCGCCGCAGATATGGTTCCCTCGACATGGCTAGACTCTCCTTCTTCAAGGGTAGCTGCCTTTTCTACCTTCAACTTCGAATTTTCACTCAACCCCAGACCCGTATTATCCACATCCATCTGATTGAACTCCAAGGTCCAAGCGGCCTGTGATGTCGCACCAGCATCTCCGAAATTGGAGTCCAACCTGGGCCAGATCACATTTCTCCACTGTTTGTTTGTGGCATCCCATCCGCGAGCTGTATATTCATGGAGAGGGATGCTGATTGCCAGCTTTGCTTTCTCAGTGTACTTCCTCAGTCTTCGTACAAGCCTATGCGCTGGGCTTTTGGCAGTATCCTTGGGTTGTTCAAAGAGACCAAGGGCCAATGAGTGCGCCGCGCTAGAAGATGGAATTGTTTGATTTGTTACACCTACAATGAGTGAGGAGTGGATGAGTGTATAAAGACAAAAGTTAGCAGAAGAACATACTAGGTGGTTGAGTGGCAGAGAGATCAACAGTCTTGTCGTCGACGATGCTGAGTGGCTCCAAAGTCTTTATGTCTAGAATGTAGGTGTGTGAATATGTTCACGACCCAAATTTCGGATTCTTAGCCACGAGCTTACACTTGTAAGGATAACCATCCCTCGCACTTTGGCTTTGAGTTCAGGGTCGAACACCCACAGAATGGCTTGATTTCGGAGGATGTGTGAGATGGGGGGTAATTTAGCCATACTACGCTCCTGTTATGGTAATTAGTCGTAATCAGCCCAACGGGTTATAGGACTTCTGACCTCCTTCCCATAGAACTCAATCCCCATTCCTAAGCCAATATTCAAGAACTGTGGGGAAGCATTTGGCTGGTTTGAAGGATGCCACGCAACATCGTAAGAAGAATAGGATTTGTCCTGGGAGTCCCACTCTTTGCTGATCTGTTCCTCCACATAGCATGCTGGGATTGGCTGCAAAGTGTATACTTTCAGTGAGTGGATTTTTGAAAGGGTGCACAAGAGTTACCTTGTCATCAGAAAGTTGCAATGTCTGCCCTTTTGCGTGACTATGAGATGCTTTGGCTGAAAGCGTGGGTGTCAAGTTTTCCAGTCCCAAAGTGAACCCGTATTTTCAATCAATCTATGCGTGCTATATGTCGCTGTTGTCCTCGATTGATCAAATCCTCGGGGAAGGCTTTCACCAAGAATTATTAATGAGACTTCAACCACAGAGAATGCTCACTATTCCCGGCGCGCAATGGCATTTGATCGGTGAACCAAGAATCCAAGATTGCTATACGAGCGATCTACGAGAATCTCCACAGGTCGTGTTTCAACCTTGAGATCAACACAGGACAGAACCTGTGGACAGCTGATAGGGTCAGTTAACTCATGAGGTGTTGCGGCCTTTTCCGTTTGAAACTTGAACTATACTGTATGAGCCTGTATGGGAGCAACGGTCACGGTGACGGGAGCCCTGTTGCGTTGCTTGTTTTTGGCGGGTTCACGGTCACGACGAGGCTCGTTGCCTTGAATTTATTGTGACGCCATAGGAAAAAAAGTTGAAAAATTCCTCTGCGCTCGAAAGCACCTGAAATGAGTGAGAAACCAAGAGTTTAGTGCCCCGACAGCAGTCAAATGCACAAACTTCCATGATACCTAAACAATACCTGCACAGTGCTGTGCAAATTTATTTCTTGTTGCTTCTTTGAGCAACCATCACACTCACGGTAGGTTGCGTTGCCTGAAAAAAAGGCAACGGGTGTGTCACGGTCCCGGAGCTATTGCTCCCATACAGGCTCGTACAGTATACAATGTAGTAAGTTGTGTGTTCAATGTAAATTGAATCATTACCATCGTTTTAGTCGAAACTGTCACATCATATGTGCAATCATTGTGGATGGAAAGGTGAAGTTTAGCTTTGGTGCGATGAGAACCATCAGGTCTCTCAATCCCTGCTGGAGTAATGTAATCCAAAGCGTCGAGCACCATTTGATCTTCTTTGGTTGCACCTCCGCGCAGGCGTAAGACACCACCTTCGTTCCTTCCAAAATTCTGATCGCCATCTTCCGATTCTTCGGAGTCCGTTCCTTCACTGTGCATGTCAGCGTGGGAATCGTCGTCCAGTTCCTCCCAGTCACTCTCATCGGAGTTTGATGCTAATTCGGTGTCCGTTTCCATTTCCTTTCCTTCCTGGAACTTCCTGAGCTTCAAGTTGTCCTGGAACTTGGTAAGGGGATTATCGGCTACAGGGCGGACCATCACTGGGAATGATGATGCATCCGACAACTTTTTGGCAAGTTCTAGAAGTCCAGAATAGATCCAAATATCACAGGTGCGGGAATGTCAGTAGACAGCATCGCTGCAAATGGACCACCAACACCAAGGAGATGAATGGAGTTTAGCAAGGGCGTGTCGTGATGGTTTTCAACCCATTGTTCCGCCAGGGTGGATGAATGAACGGAAGTAGTGCCCCCCCGAAGGGAACAAGGTTTTCTAACACTTGGACATCTCCCGTAGTAATGGCCGTAGAATCATTAGAACCAAATCTACAGTCAAGTTTCAGCACTCACAGCCATGGCACCGAAATAAATAATACCGTTCATCAGGCACGTATATAACGAAAGTAGTGACATCTGCCTCTTCAAACTGCTCTTGGCCGGAAGTTTCACCGGACGGTCCGGACAAGGTAGTCACAGGTGACCCACGGACCATATCATCCGACTCTGAAGCGGGAGAAGTAGAGTGTTTTGATACAACTTCGCTACTGGCAGAGATGGTGGAAGAACGAAGAATGTCATGCGGACGTTGTGTAGTATTTTTGGAGGAATGGGCGGAAGTTTCGGAGATGGCGTTGGGAGTTTCGATGGGCGAGGGCGCGGGTTTGCGGGCGACGTAAACAGTCTCATGCCGCTTCGGCCCCCCCCGGCCTTACCCGCCCCCCACGGAACGCAATTCTATCCGCAAGCCGCTCGACGTCGTCGCCCGCGCCGGTGTCGTCGAGCGTCTGCTTGATGAGGAACTCCATGTTGAGGCCCTCGGCGGGGTCGCGCCCCGGTATGCGCATGGAGGGGACGAGGGGGGATGGGACTGGGGATGGAGAGGGGGAGGGGAGAATGGCGGGGATGCGCTCGTTGAGGAGGTCGGAGCGGCGACTGGGGAGAAATGTGAGTCAGACGGAGGACGCAGAGGAGAGGAGGGTGAAAGGTCCAAGCACCGACGACTGGTCGCGTGCAGCACTAATCTGGACCAAGCTCGCAGAGTGGCCGCGCCAGAGGCGATGCATAGCATCCCCGACCCCAGCGGTTCAGGTAGCGGGAGCCTCCACCACAGAAAACGAAAGAAAGAGATACGCACGCGTCTTCGAAATTGTGTATACTCTGTCGTATCTGCCTTTGCACCCCCAGCCCACCCGACACACCCGACTCCCCCGCCTCCGCATCCACCAGCTCCGACGCTAACTCTGCCTCCTCCCTAAAGCCCACACCAATCAGCATCGTCATCCTTCAAGTAGGAAAAGGCAGAAAGGCAGACGCACCGTAATAACTGGAACACCCGCTGCAGCCGCCCCACAGCAATAATCTTGCTCTTGATATCCTGCCGCCGGCGCGCGACCTCCTCGGGCGTGCTGAGTCCCAGCGCCCGCGCGGTGCGCATCTCGGCGTCGCCGTCCGCGTCCGTCTCACCCTTCTCCGAGTCCGAGTCCGAGTCCTCCAGCTCGTCGTCGGAACAGATCGACAGAATCGCGAGGAGCATCTCCGTGACTGTGCGCGTAACTTAGGTAACTCGTCGGGATATGGGGGGGTAAGACACGCACTCTTGGCACCGACAAACGGTAAGCTCCACGCAAACGCATTCTGGAAATTCGGGAGCCAGTATGGATGCGGCGACGCGTTGTACTGGCGGATGGTAATATTCTTGTTCGCGTAATTGAGGATCGCGCCGCGGTTGTGGTACACGTCCAGGTAGTTGGGTGCAGAGAAGATCGTAATCACAGACGGAAGCTGTTTCGTCGGCGTTTTGCGATGTATCGTGTACCTGGCGTGCACCGTCAAAGAATGTATGTAGAGATGGCCAAAAAGACCCACCCGGCATCCTGTGCTTCGTGTCCGCGGATGATCCCAAGGAGCCCATTGCGCTCGAGGAACTGGCATGCGGCGGCGTAGGTGAAGAAGAAAGAGCACCCGCGGGTGGCATTGTGCAGGAACGTCGTCCCGGGCGGCACCCCGTGCTCCTCCTCGTGCCCAAAGCCCGCGATGGGGTCGCTCCACAGCAGATCGCACAGCAGGCCCTTCGACCCGGGCTCATCGAACCGATTCAGCGCGCAGATGTCGGAGAGCAGCACGAGCTCGGGGGAGAGGCCGCCGTGGACGCAGAAGAAGCGCCCGTCGACGAGCGCGGCGACGGGGAGCGCACGGAAGGATGCGGTGCACGCGTCATACACGCGCTGCGAGTACTTGTGGAGACACTCGCGCTTGAAGGTGAAGTACTGGGTGAGGTGCTGGCACTCGTGGTTGCCGCGCAGCAGAGTGACCTTGTGTGGAAACCGGAGCTTGAGGGTGTACAGATACAGCAGACACTCGATCCCAAAGCACCCTCGGTCGACGTAGTCCCCCAGGAAGAGATATGCGTTGTCTGTGAGAGGTCCCCCGACGTCAAAGAGTCTCATTAGGTCGTACTGCGCCCAGTGAGATACTAAATAGATATGTCGACTCCACCAACTCACATATTGACCATGAATGTCCCCGCAGATCGTGACCGGGCCCTGGACCTCGACCATGTTAGGCTCCGAGCTGAGCAGCGTTGTGGCGTTCTCAAGAATGTACAATGCATGCTCCTCGGTCAAGCGGCCCTCGCGGACGAAGTGGTCGCGCAGAATGCGGACATTGGGCTTCGGGGCGCCAAATTCATCGGCGGCAAAGAACTCTGCATCGGATAGAAGGTGTGTGGCGGGCTGAGGAACCTGGCTGTGGGTGTCAGATGGAATTGAAGGCCAACCAGAATGCTCGTACCGACTTGATTGGCCGATCGCGCATATTCGCCGCCATGAGCGAGTCCATTTGCTGTACATGTTAACAGTTGACTGCAGACGTTGCAGATCATCATCATCATAAATCAATTTATTCGCTGTATGTGGGCACTGGGCCGGTCGCGGCTAAGACATACTCAGGGGGGTGTGTGTACCTAAATGGTGGGGTTTGTATCCTATTCTATAACTAAGAGAGAAAGAAAGACATGAGATGTCGAATCGCGGTAAAGTTTTGGTACGTAAGTAGACAGTTCGGATATCCGCAGTGAGGAATTCGGTATCGCAATGGTGGTATATTGAGAGACAGAGTTTGGTTCACCAATTATTATATGCGCACAAACCTTCAAGTCGGCACAACAATCTTGGTACCACTGACACCGGCCTTCACCTTGTCTTTGAACCATGGAGATAGCCATTCATGAAAGCACCGGTAGACGTGCTGGTTCCGCGCCGCCGCCTCCAAGAGTGGGAAATGAGTGGGCGACCTTAGCGACGACGTCGCCTTTGGTCTGCTTGAGAACTTTTTGAACGTCGAGCGTCGGCTGCGGCGGCGAGGATCTGCGAGACGACGTTCGCGTCTTCGTAGTCGAAGAGGGCGTCGGCTCCGAGCTTCTTGAGGAGATCGTGGTTGTGGGGCATGGTGGTCACGTAGGCGGTGAAGCCTAGGGGCTTGGCCTGCTTGTCCTGCGGGTGTACTAAGTTGAGTGTAAGCGAGAGAATCAGAACCGCAGATCAGCCAATGATATTAAACGGTTCAAGTTGCCCAATAGGCTGAAACTCACCTCCAGACGCGCAGTCGCAAGGCCGGGGCGGCCGGTACAGTCTACCAGAGCCTCTGAACGTATGCGGCACCGACGTAGACTGTAGTGTTGCCGCGACTCGTTAAGTCGGAAGTCGACTTGGCTAAGTCGACTTACGGCCCCCTTCGACTTGACTTGACTTGACTTGGTCAGCCCAAGTCACTCGAAGTCACTTGAAGTCGACTCAAGTCGGTTGAGTCACACCATTGTTAATTCGGGTTCCTGGGGCTATTTCATGGATCAGAGAGTCCAGTATTCTTCCCTTTAGTACTTAGGATTTTTCTTATATTTTTAGAGATTTAATCTGTATTCAAAACTGGATGGAAACACAAACCAACGCAGGTGTGACATGTCGTGACAGATGTCACAGATGTGACACCCGGTTGGAAAAAAAATTGAAAACTGCTCCAATTGCGCCTAGTGATTAAAATATACATCTTCTACTAAACCCCCGACTCAAGTCACTCAAGTGACTCCAAGTCGACTTGCGTTGACTCGGAAGTCGCAAGGAAGTCTGCAAATAACTTGACTTGACTCGGCTCAAGTCGACTTCCGGAAGTCGACTTAAAGGGGGTCAAGTCTAAGTCGCGGCAACACTAGACGTAGTTAGTAAAGGAAGATACGGTTCACACCATTCTTCATCAAAGGCTTCAAGCGGTCGTTATGTTCACGAGTTTGCTATTCAGCGACTTGCACGATAGTCGATTGCGAGTACGAACCGCGTGAGATCTGCATTTTGCCATTCAAGAACGTCCACAACGCACGAAAAGGGACGTACAATAGTTGAGGTGGGTGCGAGATTCATGTGACGAGGATCAACGAACGGTTTAACACAGGGCTGAAAGGTTGCGTGCAGGTGTGCCGATATTCCAAGTGGGACTCCTGATAGCTCGTAGGGTAAGGTATGGGAAGGAAAAGAAAGTGCACCGAATAAGAGAATATATGCGGCGAGTAAAATTACATCATCACGATATACCCAACTTCGCCCAACAAGCTTATCTGTAGTCGACAGTGCCCGATGGCGAACGACCGCTTCCCAGCAATGGCAGCGGCGGAGTGCTCCTTCGTTCAGCGATAGTAGGCCCAGAAGTCAACGG
>JARKIB010000372.1:0-125864 GCA_029378385.1 Mycena metata | reverse complement strand
GGCGAATCATCTTCCATACTTTCACATCTCGAGCTCCTCCCCACGATCTATCCGTTTGCGACGAAATCTTTGGCCTGAGTTTGTCGAAGAACCTCAATGCCTGGTTCGATAAATACCAGCTGGGTTTTCGTCTTGTCCCAGAATCCGCGGTAAGGAGTTTATCTGCTCTCGTTTGCTTCCATCCTCCATTGATTAACTTGGTAGAATACTTACGAATGTCATATGTTCCCTCCGGATCCCGAACCCCGCTCAGTCCGAGTTTTGCTACAACCATCTACGGAAGCATCCCGAGACCAACAGTACTGCCCGTTGTCCACGGGCACCTCGCAAACCCTCCCCATCCCGACGCCTGCAACAATCCTCCTTCCGGACTTTTCCGTTGGCATTATCTTCAGTGCGTTTTCAAGAAATTTGCGCATGATGATTACAAGACCCTGGCGGATATCTATTTTTCCGAGTTGCCTCTCCGGATGGAAGGATGACGACGGCACAGACAGCGAAGTGGAATGGTCGTCGGTGGGTCTGGATCTTGGGAGAGAAGCGGAGAACGCTTTGGAGGAGCGCGATGAGTGCCACCGAGCGGTTGTGGGATGGATTTCACCACCCTGAGACATAAATCCAACGAAATTTCAAGACATTTGGATAAGAGGACTTGAAAGTCGCGACCAGGTTGTTTGGTTACGTCTCCTGATCCAAACTCGGGCGCGCAGCCGTTTGTCGCTCCCCTCCGCATTCTCGTTCATAGCTCTTGCGACTCAGCCAAATTCACGCCCCTCAGCGCTTCATACAGCGTACCAGCAGAGTGAAAAAAAATGCAGCACTTTGGCAAGAGCACGGTGCGGGTTGTGAAGAACTACACCAAGGGGTACTCGGACACACAGGCCAAAGTTCGGGATGCGACGTCCAACGACCCTTGGGGCCCGAGCGGGACGCAGATGAACGAGATCGCACAAATGACTTACAACCAGGGCGACTTTGTCGAGATTATGGAGATGCTCGACAAGCGTCTCAACGACAAGGGCAAGAACTGGCGCCACGTATTCAAGGTGCGCTCGGGTCTGTATCGTGTAATTTTTTTCGTTTTATTGACTCCGAGACAGAGTCTGACACTGCTCGACTATCTGCTGCACCAGGGCAGCGAGAATGTCATTATCTACTTTAAAGACAACCTCTACGTGATCAAGACCCTCAAAGAATTCCAGTACGTCGACGAGGATGGCAAGGACCAGGGCGGGAACGTCCGCGCCAAGGCCAAGGACATTACGAGTCTGCTGCAGGACGAGGGTCGTCTGCGCACCGAGCGCCGCGCGCGCGCAAGTATGCGGGAACGCATGGTCAAGGGCGCGGGTGAAGACGGCGAGTTTGACGAGGCCGCGCATGCTAACCGGCCGGACGAGAACGGCCGCCGGCGCGGTGGTGGCGGGGACGACGAGATGCGGCGCGCGATCGAGGAGAGCAAGAAGAGCTTGCGCCAGGACCAGCTGACGGCGGAGGAGAAGGATCTCATCCAGGCGCTCAAGCTAAGTGAGGAGGAGGAGGCCGCGAGGCTACGGGCGGCGGAGGCCAGCAATGCCAATGCGCTGTTCGACGACCAACAGCAGCTGTGCGAGCGGTCTTTGTTACTCTTCCTTTACGAATTAACAACCTGCCCAGGCCGCCACCCGTAAATAACAACCCCTTCCCGTTCCTCGACGCGCCACCACAGCAGCAACAGCAGCAACAACTCCAGCCCCAGTTCACCATGATCCAGCCCCAATTCACGTCTTTCAACCCGTATCAGCAGCAGGCCGAGATGGAGGTGCGTTTTTGTGCGCTGGTGTCCTGTTTGCATTCCAGCCGACGTGACGGTAGGCAGAGTACATGCGCCAGCAGCAGCAGCAAGCCTTCCTCCAGCAACAGCAGCAGGAGGAGTGGATGCGCCAGCAGCAAATGATGCAGCAACAGCAAATGCAGCAGCAGCAGCAGGACGATTGGATGCGTCAGCAGCAGATGATGCAGCAGCAACAGCAGCTCGTCGCACAACCGACCGGGTTCGGGTGCGTCTCCTCCTTTCTTCTTTTTTTTCGTCACTTGCCAACTCTGCGTACACTAGCAATAACAACCCCTTCGCCCAAACCCAACAAGCCCCGCCGCCGCCACTCCCCTCCTTCTCGCCCTCAATGCAGCAGCCGCCGTCCTTCAACCTTCCGGGGACGTACGACAACGGCTCGCCGCAGCCATCGTTCCAGTCCAGTCCCAGTCCCGTCCAGCAGCAGCAGCAGCAGCCGGGCGCGCCCAGGTTCAAGGTCAAGGTGAACGACGGGGAGAACACGCACCTCGCGAGTCTGTTCGCGAACCGCGACGATGGGCAGGATACGTTTGGGAATACGGGTGCGCTGAGGTGTGTTCGCCGTTCTTTATTTTGTTCTTCGATGCTGATTATTATTTGTTGCCAGGTATGGGCACACACAGGCCGGAAGGGCCATCGTCGCCCAGCAGACGGGCCACAATCCGTTTGCGCGCCAACAGCAGCAACAACAACAGAACGAGCAGCCCTTCTTCAATGTCTAGTCTCATCTTATCTCGCTACCTCGTACATTTATTATCTGCGTTTTTTCTTTCTTTCGTGTATGCATTCTGCGTCACCTGTATACTTATACCAATGGAAATGGATTCCAAACCGGAAGGAGGGAATGCGATTGGATTATATCTTCATTCATTCCGGTACTACGTCGTATCCATCTCATCGCCGCCGCCGAGCATCGTCACCTCCTCACTAACGATGAGATTCCGTATCTCCTCGCTTTTCCATGCGGTGGTGCCGCGGCGGAAGCCGTACTGGCGCTCCTTCTGCACACGTACGTTGGGCATCTCGACGTTGCGGAGCATCTCGGTGTGGGAGGCGGTGATGATGCACGCGTCGACGTTGGAGCCAGACCCGAGGTCATTGAAGATACCGGCGGAGATGGCGTCTTTGACGAGTTGCAGAGCGGCTTCTCGCTGCGTGAAGGTGAGTCGAGATTTATGAATTGAATCAAGACGTATACGCACCGACATGTTCGCCTTCCAGCCAGATTCAAAGACGGCCATTGCAGCGAGCGATCCAGAGCCCATGGTGACGTACGGCAGCTTGTCGGTTGAGCCGTGGGGGTGAATGGTAAACAAATGCGGCCCCGTCGCGTCCACGCCGCCCAGTACCAGGGCCGCGCCGACTTGACCTTGGTATCTACGCGCAAGCACAAGCCAAATGAGTACCCGCGCAGGGGGAGAAGCAGTAGTTTACACGCACCGGAACAGCATCTGCTTGAGCATAGTCATGGCGGTGACGACGCGCGGCTTACGCCCCGTCGACAGCGAGTGCATCTCCATATTCGACGAGATGAGCGCCGTGGTGAACTCGGTGTCGGCGGCGGTCCCCGCACCGCAGCAGCGGATGTTTTCAGTGATGTAGTGGATCTATGATACCTGAGTACTGGATTCAGCTTGACCACGCGCCGACGCGCACCTTCTCGCAGTTCTTGTCGGCGACAATCGGCCCCTCCGTCGCGCGAGTATCGGCGCCCAACACGATCCCGTCTTCAAAGAGGCAGCCCACGATGGTGGTTCCGGTACTTGTTGCTTTCGGTAGCGGCAGGCCTTTTTCTGCGATAAAGTTGTTTCTGGGAACGAAATGAGTCTTTGGTTAGCATTCGAGGGTCCAAAGGCACCGTAGCTGGTTGGAAAAGTCGAAGCCGGGCGGGGAGAATACAGAGGCCATGGCGGAAAGCAGCAAGAGTCTGAGGCGTACGCGTCCCAGGTCTCGTGACCATTGCCTCTTTCGGCCGACGGACGCGACGCGCTCCTCGTTCCCGACGCGAGCACGATTCAACCCAAGCGACTGTACCATCCCGCGATCGGTCTCGGAAATTTCCTTTCGCAAGTCGGCCGCGCGTGAAAGCAAGTTTGAGTTATTATTATTCCTATACATCGAAAACAACGTCCCCAGCCCTAAAAGCCGTATTCCCCGCCCAAACCCGCACGGGTACCACACACTCGACCATCTCCACCTTCACTTCGCTCCATCCCTCCTCTCTCCCACCATACCGCACACCAACTCCAACACCTCCCGCAAGATCGCTCTTGACTCCATCATACCCATAGGCCTCCTCATCTGCCCCGTCCCCCTCGCCCTCCACGTCGTCAAAATCATCCCCATCATGATAATCACCGCCCTCCCGCCCCCCAAGGAAGCTCGCAGCCAAGAACGCGCCCCACCCCGCCGCCTTCTCCGGCTCCCGCGGCGAGCTCGGACTCGTTGGCGGTAGCGGCACGCGCTCCATGACGCCCAATCGCCCCGGCGCGCGCCACGCGCTCCCCCACGCGCCGCGCCCTCCGCCGCTGTCTTCGTCCCCGTCGCGTACGAGCCCTTTGGCGCGTACGCCTTCGGTTCCAGCGTCACCTTCCTCGCGCGTGACGCCCACGAGCAGGCACAGCCGCACCTTCCACTCCAGTCCGCCCGCGCTGCCACCCGCACTGTCCCCCGCGACGATCCCAAACGCGGGACTCCCATCACTCGGGATGTCGAGTGCGAAGCCAAGGCGGAGCGTCCCGAGGACGAATCTATTTGTTGTTTTTCCACTGTCAGCAAAAATCAGCAAAACATGCAATTTAAACTTACCGCGAATGGTGCTCTGCGTGCACGCGCCGCAAGTACCGCGCCGTCGCCGGCGTACTGGGTGGTACCGCAAGCGCACTCGGCAGCGACTCGTGCGCTTCCAGAAGCGCCGTGAGCTGCCCCAAAAACACCATCAGTTCATGTCAATTCGCGTTAGCGCACACGAACCTGCAACACCCTCCCGCGCCCCTGCCTCCAATTCACCTCCACCACCCCACTCACTGTCTCCCCCAACCGGAACCCGCTCTTGGGAAACGTGAGCACGGCAACGGTGACGCCGTCCTTTGTAATGTCATACGAAACTATGGATGAGCGAAAACAATCAGCCTCCAAATTCGCAATCAACCGCGAAAGAAGCCACACACCCTTCTTCAAATTCCGCGTCAACACCTCGACCGCCTCCCTACACCCACTCAGCCCTCCCCCTCCTCCGCCCTGTCTCTGTACGCCCGCAGCCGCACCACTTAACCCCTCCTCCCCCAACCCATCTCCATCCCCATCCTCCCCCAACCCCGAACTCGCAGCGCCCGACGCCAACAACCTTGCCGCATATCGCGCAAGCTCCTCCACGCTCCCGCTCTGCTGTTGCTGGGGTGTTTGCTGCAATTTCGCTGGAGCCGAAGTTGAAGCGGTGAGGGTGAGAGCAGCAGCAGCAGCAGCAGCAGGCCGATGCTCAATGACAGTAGGTTTTGGTGGTCGCGGCTCCGGGGCGTGTTTCGCGTTTGTTGGTGGATGAGCAGACGAGGACGTCGATGGTGGCGCGCCTATCCGGCGCGCGACGGGCCACATAAGGTCGTACGGACGCGCGGGGCGACCGACTGTGAGCGATCAATGAGTGAAAGGAAAAGAAAAATGAGAGGAAAACGGGTCGCGTTCCACACCACATAGGAATTGAGCAAACTCCACTCACCACCTACGTACCCATACACCCGTATTGGCACCTTCATCACGCTACTCCTGCTCCCTCCGCCACCAATCCCACTTCCACCGCTCCCACTTGCGGCAGGCGCAGCGCGACACGCGCCCACCACAAGCTCGTACGAGAAGCGCAGCGTGCGGCCCTTGAACGTTGGCGGGAGGTGCGCGGGGAGAAGGAGAGTGTATGTGTCTATTTGAATGATCAGTTAAGGGAGAAAGACACAAGGAATAAGATAGAATGGGAAGACCTGAACCCAACAACAGTATGAAGATACGAAGAAAAAAGCAGACCACAAGGAACACGCAACACAAAGACAGAAAAGAAAGAGTTAAACCACTCACAACTCCTACTTTCCCCCGGCGCCAACGCCAAATCTACCGCCAACATCTCCGGCGGCACCTCCAGCGTCGGCACCGGCGCCTCCGGATCCCCACCATCTCCCGCCCCGCCGCTGTTCGGGATACTACTACCTCCACTGTCTCCCGCACTCGCGCCCTCGTCACTCGCCGCGCTCGACGCCGATGCACCTCCATCCGCACTCGACCGCCCCCAGATCCCCAAGCTAATCGCCCTCAACCCCGCCGAAAAAGACGACGCGCGTCGATGCTGCGCCGGTCTGGTGCTCAACCCCACTCGTTCTACACCCCCGCCCATGGCACTCAAAGGCGAAGATCCAACGCCCCCCACCCCCAGACTAATGCTCCCCCCGCCGCGCGCCCCCACCCCGCTTCGTCGTAGATTGTTCTTGAGAGAGGCGAGGGCGGGCAGGGCAGCGTTGGGCAAGGGCGCGAGGACAGCACGTCCGGAGAGCGCGGCGTAGGCGTAGAGTAGGAGTTGCGTGTTCGGGGGGTGCGCAGCGGCGTTGAGTGTATGTTGATTGTGCGAATGGGACCTAAGGAAAGACTTTGTCGGCGTCGACGGGGAGATGGGCGATTGTCCCGCCCCCGCCCCCGACGACGACGGGTGCCCCATCCCAATCCCAATTTGCGGATTACGCCGTGCCCCCGCGGCGGGCGCAGACACAGTCGCGCCACTCATAATCGGCGGCTGGGGGTGACCTACGGTAATAGTGGGCGCTCCACCGAAAACCCCACCCGCAGGCGTAGGAGGGATAGCAGGCGTCGGGGGGTAGGGATACGCAGTTGCGGCGGCCTCGGAGATGGGGTCGAGTGCGAGGGAGAAGGTGCTGCTACTCGCGCTAGGGGTGTACGCGCCAGTACCGCTGGGACTTGGACTAATCGGCGAGGTAATGATTTCTTGAAGGGGTATGCCGTCGAGCACGGAGTGTTTGCGGGCGTGGGGGTGGGATGCGGCAAGGGGGAGGGTGTCGGAGCGGCGGGAGATGGAGGAGGGGAGGGTGGCGGAGGTTGGGGCTGCATTCAGAAAATAGACACATGAGATTCAATCAAATAATCAGAAACAATGAAGCCAAGGCCCACACACATTCCGGTAAAAACGAAGCGCTCCGCGGCGTCCCCCTCCCACCCACTAACGACAGATCCAAATCCCGATCCGGCGGTGCGATGCTCACAGACAATGATTTTGCGAGCATCTTTTTGCGGCGGAGCTCGACAAGCGCGGGGAGGCTGCCGCTCCCGTCTTGGGGGAGCGATGACGACGACGGCGATGCTTCCAACACAGGAGACGAAGCAGACGACGAAGCACCCGCAGTGGGCGACGCAGCGGCCGCCACCGTCCTGCCAATTAAGCCCTTCCTCCCCAGGCGCCATCCCTCCTCTCTCCCGAGTGCTGTAGGTGGTACCGCGGTCTTGGGTGTCCTAGGCGTCCCAGGCGACGTGGGCGGGCGCGCAATCGGGGCTGAGCTGATGGAATGGGCATTCCTTCGATGTGCGCGGTGCGGTGACTGCGAGTTGGTGTGAGAGCCGGCGCGGGGGCGGGCGGGGTCGGTGTGTGGGGAGCGAGTGTTTGTGAAGGTTATTGTTACGGAGAAGGGCTCGCCGGCAAAGTACGAAGACTGAGAGGGTGTAACGACGATTCGCACTGCGGCGTCAGCGTCGGGTTCCGCCATGAATCGTACTAGTCCAAGGTAGACCCAGAGTTGGAGGGACGGGAGTTTAACAGCCTAGTACCAGCACCAGTCCAGAGTTTCAAGTAGCAAGAGCCTCCAGTCCAGACTTGCGAGGTGCAGTCGCACGGTATCACGGTAAGGGAAGAAACCGAGGAATTGGATGGACCGGACCCGGGAGGGTATTGCAGGCGTTTTGGTTGCCTTCCGGTTCCGATAGTGGCTAACTGGCCCGAGACGCGTCTTTTCAGCGCGTTTGCAAGTAGAAGCCACGTCTGTCGCCAATTCCGGCCCGGAGGTTCGACCCTTTCCCACGCCAATTAAGCGGGACCCGGTGTCTCGAACACGGTACACAATTCTGTTCAAGACCTGCTAGACTCTACACTGTTGACCGCCCCTGTTCTTCGTTGTCAACTCGCTGTCTACAATATGTGTAGAGGTGATTCGCCACTCCTTGCGTCTGCCTCTTTGGTAATCGCAGTCCCAAAACACTTCATTGCGTTGAGGGACACAACCAACACAGAACAAATACACTACCCTGGATCCAGAGTATTGAAGAGATCGTACGATCCATCCTTGCGGACCTCGCTGTTGAGGCAGCTGGTTGTGGTGAAGACAGAGGCATTTGTTTTAGCTGCTTTCATCGTTTTTGAATCGTATTTGGCGTGACCACCCGTGACCATCGCACTCTCAACTCCAACCCACTGCACCTCGCTCGATCTATTGGATATCATGCCCAGCATAAAGATCGACGCAAAAGCCGTCAAAAAGTTCAACGAACTTCCTCGCCAACCGCGAACAGCTTCGGGACGTGTCCCCAACCATTGGCATTTCGACTTGCGATTCGTTTATCTGGAACCGCCCTGCCATGTGCTGTTCCTGATCCAACCGGAAAGCTCCTACGTTCACCAAGAACATTTACCACTCGGAGTCCCCAACAGATCCACTACGCTTTTGTTCTTCCCGGAGAATGGCGCCGAGGCGGCCCCTGAGGTCGCCCGAGCTCTCCTCCATTCGTTCCTCGACGGTTTCGGTGTGCACCGGTTTGAGCGCAACCCTCCGCCCCCCACTGCGCCCTGGACGCTTTCGACCGACGACCGCGAATTGGCCACTGAAGTCGAGAAGGAATTCAAACGAATGGGGGTCAGGCCGGAATTGTGCAAAATTCAAGTCACGAAAAGCTACGTTGAGACGGCGGACCAAGCCTTCAACCGCCTTTGGGAGACAATGACTCAAAGTATCGGCCTTGAAGACATTCTTCAGAAGGCCTTGATCCCTCCCCAGAGCATCAACTTCACAGTGCTGAAGCCGGCGCCGTGGGGCGAGGCCGAAAACCTCGAGTCGTTTGAGCAAGCTATGAAGTATGCCACGATCTCAGGCCAGGTCGGGCTCGAGGCGAGGAAACTCCCAAATTCGCAGATTTCGCAGCGGTTGAAGGGAGAAATGGAAGCGGCCTCAGAACTCCTAGAATCCAAGTCCACCAAAGAAGTACAGACTGGAGCGGATGCTGGAGACGATGCCGCTGCTTTGGACTACGCCGTTCGGTATGAATCCCCTTCATTACATTTTTTTCGGTTCCTTTGATCATGACGCTTTGTAACTAGTATCAGATGCAGTATCGGGGTGAAACCAAACCGGGCCCTTCATCGTTATTATCTTATGAAAGTGATACGCAACGAAACTGCAACACCCGACCAGGGTAAGTGTTTTCCCGACGCAAGTCTCATCGACTGATTCTCTTTCAGTATTTTGCTTCCTACCTCAATAATACCAAAACCAAAACCTCAACCCCTTCAACAGAAAAGCCGAGCTCACGGGCTCCTCGTCGACTGGTTTACTAATGCCCATAAAGGCGAGATTTCCGCCCGTTATATGTTTGCCGCGGCACACCACGCGACGCAGTCCATAATCTTGGCTGGAGATGCATCCCCGGTAGTGCTCTGGTTTGCGCACCGTGTTTTTGAACCACGCGCCGAAACGACTCCTCCCCTTAACGCGCAGTATAAAGAACTTTGGTTGGCCTTAGACCGAAGGAACAAGGAAGTAGAGGATGAAAGAGCCAGAGCAGAAAAGAAAAGGGAGAAAGCTTCCAATCGGTACATCTGTGCCGCTCCAACTTGTTACATTCAAGCGAACAAGGGGGCTGGACTGGCTCGTTGTACACTCTAACAATATCCTCCTTGTGTTACCAATAAACCGACTGATGTCTAGGCTCCGGAAAATGCGACCCTGATGTCAAGCCTGCGTACTGCAGCAGAGAGTATGTCTCTCTTCTCAACGTTTCCTGACTACAACTAACCTCGTTCAAGATGTCGTGAGTCTTCGATCCGTTCACAAACGCAGCCGAATCAAATTAATTTCGCCCTCTCGGTGACTAGAGAAAGCCGTGAGTGCAACACTTTGCGCCTTAGTCAAAGCTAACCCGTCGTGTAGGATTGGAAGAACCACAAGCCATTTTGTGCACCCGGAGCCGCTTGCTCAATCATAGCCAAGGAGAGGGACCTACCTGCCGCAGGCGGAGACAAATCCGGCCAAGTTCTCAGCATCCCCATTGCCGGTGCAGACGGCCGTCTCATGATGCTTAGCTCGTCAACCATGACACCGGAGATGTTGAAGATGGTCCAGGCATGGAGCCTCGGTAAGAAACCAGAAGATGGCGACCAGACAATAGACGAAATGATGACCAAGTCTCGCAGGTTCCAGGTGAGAGTCGCTCGTTGTGCATGCACGCGCAGCTTGAGATTGAAACATTCGTAACAGGAGCTCGGTGACAGTCCGGTCATGATTCACGAATTGAATGACATATAAAGGACGCGGTTGCGGTAGATAGATGCCGGGAGGTTAGTTTCTTGATTGAATGCTCAGACTGCAAGAAAACTGTTCTCCGGAGAACGCATGGATTTGGAGAGTCGACTGAGAATGGCAAAGTTGATCCGATGTAAACTTTCGGCGAGACTGCACTCTACAGCAAGAGTGGATATCGCGCAGACGACGAGACTGGGGCGGACGGAAACGGGTCAAAAAAAAACGCCAACGTACGCGGCGTTCGATCCCGACGGCGGACGGAATCAAGACGGAATCCGATCCTTGTGCGCGTGGAACTCTAGAAAAATTACGGTTTCAGCCAAGTTTCAAAGGCTCTCCGAGGGTGATGGACAAAAGTTTTGTCCCACGCACACAAATTCACTCTCTCGCAGCCCAAAAGGAACCCTCTCGCAAAAGAGGTCCGATCCGCTTTGCGTACGAACTCGCTCGAAAAACGAGCACCCGATGCGCACCAGATGTGCCGAAAAGCCGACGTACGGAAACGGCCGAATTGACGGGATTCGGATCGGACCAAACCGCTTTCCTGATTCATCTTCCCCTCGGTCTTCCCCCTCATATATATACCTCAATGTAGTCCCCCTTTCGTTCAACATGTCTACCACCACCTCCCACCAGCCCCTCCACTTAATACTGCGAACACCGTTCGTTCGGAGGCGCCGCTTGCCTCCGTTGTTTCCTGGCGAGCTGAACCTGTTTATGTACCCCGAACCGAAGCATTATCAACGTTGCTACACTTTCCCGTCCACCCCCGCTGGCACCTACGTGACCAAGTCAATCTATGCGCCTATCCTACGCCTTCCTACCGAAATCTTCGTCCGCATATTCTCTTTCCATTCCGACGCATTCGCACCTGCCTTCAGGACCCCATTCCCCACCACGCCCTCATACGAGTTTGAAGCCGAGTTGGATCGCCTGGCGAACACCCCTCTTTTGACGCTCTCCCGGGTGTGTGGACACTGGCACCATATCGTCATCAACACACCGGCTTTGTGGTCGACTTTTAATCTCAACGGTGTTCTTTGGAATTCTTCCTATGGTTTGGAGAGGACAATGGGACTGTTGGCTGCAGGATTGGAACGCAGCCGCAACGTTCCAATTGAGGTGAGGATCTTTGACGAGACTGCGCTTCCACTTGCCCCTCGTGTTTTCGCGCTCCTTGCACACCACTGCCATCGCTGGCGGACGGCCGAGTTCTTCTGTTCCATGGACAGTATCGACCTCACCGTTCTCAGGGGGAGGCTGTCTGTGCGAAAGCTCGACATCCATCTTCGGCCAATGCCGCAGGGCCTCGATTTCCTTGCGGATACGTTTCGGTTAGAAACGCTCGCCATCACCCCTTCCCTGCTTGCGAAAATCGGCCCTATTCCCTTCAAGCAGCTCACTAGCCTCACATGTGGACCCGCGGGCCCCTCCGGCCTTTCCCCCGCCATATCGGCGGCGGCGCAGCTTTCTCGCGGGTCGCACTTCCATCTGTCTGCGATCGGTGGGACGTACCAAATCTTCCCCGTGTGCATTCCACCACGAATGTCCGCAATCTCCCAGTTTTCCTGTAGGCTAATGGGAAACTCTGATCATCGGCAGGCGTGTCGGGCACTGGGCAGCATTTTTGCGAGCTTAACCTTGCCGAATCTGGAGGAATTGTGGTTGACAGTCGTCGAATATCCCAAGCTAAATTTGGAGTGGCCACATGGGCAATTCTGTGAATTGTCGGAGCGCTCTGACTTTCATCGGTCCCTGAAGGTGCTCAAAATCGCCGAGGTTCTCATCACTGAGAAAGACCTCATCTCGGTGCTCTCTTCCCTCGGATCGTTGGAACATCTTGAAATTGCAGATAAGCACCTCGTAGACGGCCAGGGTGCCGATCTCGTCGTACTCACGGACAATTTCCTCCGCACCGTCACAGTCCAGCCTGACCGGTGTCTTGTTCCACGGCTCCGTCACTTTACCTGCGCCTCGCGGCTGCAGTTCACCGACCACATCTTTATCATGTTTGTCGCTTCACGACTCGAGTTATGCCCATCGTTCACATTCCGCGCCGAAATACGCGCTCTCGTCAGCAAGGGTGTCTCAGGGCTGCCGACGCTGTTACACGAACTTCACATGCATAGCGACTCGCGATTTGAGTATGATTACACTTCGGTAAATCGTGTCTTACCCTCGATCGAATAGGAGCCTTGAGACAATCTCCTTATCCCTTCCACATTCTCATAGGTTCGTAATATTCAGCTCAGCCAAGTCCTTCGTCGTTTCCGAACCACCAGGCATTTTTCGAGTCCGAAAAGCAACGCCATGACCTGGTGGAATTCTCTCGGGTGAGTAGCAGGGCACAGCCATGCCATGGACGCGAGCGAGGCATGTCGCATCACCGAATCTGCTTCAAAATGTGCTTTATCTCTTGGTTCTATAGTTACTTTGAATTCATTTTTCTGTCCATACCTTTATCAACCGCAAACTCTTGTCGTCCTCGCGAAGGCGGTCTTCCGGGTCTGGTAACCCGATTGAGAAGGCAATCACCGTATTGCACAGCCACAACGACGCGTACGCTCTTGTACCACCAAATGCCTGTAGCAGTCCCCAAGGTACCAACGGCCCCTGGCGGCATCAAGTCCTATTACCAGGCCAAGATCGAGGCCGCCGAGCTCACAATCAACGAAAAGACCCAGAATTTGCGCCGTCTCGAGGCACAGCGGAATGCTTTGAATGCAAGAGGCAAGTCGACGCGGCAAAGGCTTGTTTCTTCTTCTTTTGAACCTGAATCCCGCAGTACGACTGTTACGAGAAGAGCTGCAGCTGCTGCACGAGCCGGGCAGCTACGTCGGGGAGGTGGTCAAAGTGATGGGCAAAACCAAGGTGCTCGTCAAGGTTCAGCCGGAAGGCAAATACAGTACGCGCCTTTCCAGCCGTTTCGTCCTCTTACTGACCTCCACAGTCGTCGACATTGACTCTGAAATCGACGTCGCGTCGCTAACGCCTAACCTGCGCATCGCCCTCCGCTCCGACTCGTACACCATCCACAAAATCCTCCCCAACAAAGTCGACCCCCTCGTCTCGCTCATGATGGTCGAGAAGGTGCCCGACAGCACGTACGAGATGGTCGGTGGCCTCGACAAGCAAATCAAGGAGATCAAGGAGGTCATCGAGTTGCCCGTCAAGCACCCCGAACTCTTCGAGGCGCTCGGTATCGCGCAGCCCAAGGGTGTCCTTCTCTACGGGCCGCCTGGGACAGGCAAGACGCTCCTCGCGCGCGCCGTCGCGCACCACACGGACTGCAAGTTCATTCGCGTCAGCGGGAGCGAGCTGGTGCAAAAGTACATTGGTGAGGGTAGCCGGATGGTGCGCGAGCTGTTCGTGATGGCGCGCGAGCATGCGCCGAGTATCATCTTCATGGACGAGATTGACTCTATCGGGAGCTCGCGCGGGGAGAGCGGGAGCGGGGGCGGGGACTCGGAGGTGCAGCGCACGATGCTGGAGCTGCTGAACCAGCTTGACGGGTTTGAGCCGTCGAAGAATATCAAGGTTATCATGGCTACGAATCGAATTGGTCTGTCGGTTCGCTTTCGTACTCGACCACATGCTGACGCGGCGTAGATATTCTCGACTCGGCGCTCCTGCGGCCTGGGCGGATAGACCGTAAGATCGAGTTCCCGCCGCCGGGGCCCGAGGCCCGTGTATCCATCCTCCGCATCCATTCGCGCAAGGTTCGCGTTTTTCTGCCGACCTCCTCGTTCGCCCTCTTAACACATTCATTCACCCCGTAGATGTCATTACAACGCGGCATCAACCTGCGTGCGCTCGCCGAGAAGATGGGCCAGTGCTCTGGTGCCGAGGTGCGGGGTATATGCACTGAAGCGGGTGCGGCCGTTTTTCTTTCTGTTGTCCTCTTTTCTGACGCCGGCGGTAGGTATGTACGCGCTGCGGGAGCGGAGGCAGCACGTTACGCAGGAGGACTTTGAGTTTGCGGTGGCGAAGGTGCTGAAGAAGAACCAGGAGGGCAATACGTCGGTCAACAAGCTGTTCTCGTAGATTTGCCGTGAACATATGCTCGTTTCAAATTCACGCGTCGATTGAGATGAACCCGATTACTTGCAGAGGTAAGCAGGCAGGTAGGTATATTCCGGCGCCGCTTTGTGTTTTGCCAATCATAAAGATTCGTTCTAATATCAACGCTACCAATGTAGAAACTCCTCGCGCACCTCAAAAATCTGGATCGCTGGAAATGTGGCGGTTTGCTGGAGATCTTTGGGCGTCACATAACGGACGTCTGTGCTGCTCGAGCTCCATCAAACCTCATTGCATTCGAATCAAGCTCGGCGGGAGTCTGTCTTAACGTGGACACCTCCTCTTGCGCCTTGAGCTTATACGCTTCGAGTCTCCGGCTTTCCGCGTCATCTTAGTACTTGCCCTGTACGGGAAAAACCGTCGATTTTTCGCCTGTGCGTGCGCATCATTCGATTCGATTGATACTGTTGGAACAGGAGGTTGACCCTGCGTAGTCTCGTAAACCAGACGTTGTACGGGCGACCGACTCGGAGAAGACAATCGTTCTCGATGACATAGACCCTGCGGGTCTTGAGGAACGAGTAACTGAATTCTCCGGATTTAAATTCGACGATGATGTCTCTTTGGGGCACAAATTAGCAAGTGTCGAGTCGCTGTATCATTGAGATCGCGGGATTCACTCGCAGCACTTAAAGCAAGAAAAACAGTGCCGAACCAAAATGGCGAATGCAAGGCAAACGATGGACTACATGTAGTGATTCGCTACGTAGTAAAGTAATCCTATAATAGTCTGTTATGAACGGACGCTACAAGTGTTAACTCAATGTTAACTCGTACCTTTGTCCAGCTGATCCGACCCACGCCTGCTGTTCAAGCCGTGGATGCGCTGCCGCAACAAGCCGCGGGAGCATCGGTGTTCGCAGAAATCCGGCGGCCTCTCAATGTTGTGGGAACCCCACGAAAATCACGATCTATTTAAAACCAGAACAACTGAATCTACAGGAATGTTGGGACATCTTGGTGTCAGAGGGAGAATTGGAAAGAATGTGCAGGTTGAGGGAACCTGTTGAAAAGCGGTATGATACAACTGGATCTAAAGGAACGTCGGGACATCTAGGTGTCAGAGGGAGAATCGGAAATAATGCGCAGGTTGAGGGAACCTGTTGAAAAGCGGTATGATATGGGCGGCGATGAGCCAAATCTGAAAGTAGTCAGCATATGCGCTGTGCCGTTGAAGTGATAAAAAGGAACCAACATTGTACCACCAGTAGGAGGAGCGATCCGCCTCTATCGAATAATTCGAAACAAACTTGATGGTGGTCAAGGCCGCAAGGCCGCAGAAGAGGAGGGAAAACGCAGGCGGGGGCCCCCAGAAATGGATCAAGCCGGCGGTCCAGGCGAAAATAAGGAGTGTTAACGACCAGCGCGCAAATGTCTGTGGTAGAACAATGGCCAGAGTCTTGCGTCCGATAGCAGCATCAGCATCGCGATCACGAAAGTCCTGGGCGTGTCCCTAGAACCGCACGATGACTAATTAGAAGAGACAGAGAAAGAATTCAAGATATGTACCGTCGTCGTGAAAATCAATCCGCTGCTAATAATAGCAATAATTGAAGCTTGGGAAAGAGGACGCCC
Organism: Mycena metata; assembly: GCA_029378385.1. NCBI lineage: Eukaryota > Fungi > Basidiomycota > Agaricomycetes > Agaricales > Mycenaceae > Mycena > Mycena metata. Next base: position 109,826 of record JARKIB010000372.1, on the reverse strand, counting down.
GTGACCTAGAGGGGGGTTGGTGTAAGCGCGACGACCAAGCTGAATAAAAGTCCCACCATATATAACAGTCACTCCCCAGCAGTACGACATATACCCACAAGATCCGAGGAATGATTTAAACATCCAGTACTTGACGAGGTTGCCTTCGTTGTAGACAATCATGGCCACCGTATGCAATACGCTACAAGCAAGAACGCCGTGTTCCGCACTGTTCCAGAGAGAAAGAATGACGAGGGCGAGATAAATATTATGAGCCGTCTCCACAGTCACTCGACCAGAGACCAGAGGGCGGTGCGGTTTCGACATTTTGTCCTCTTCCAAGCCAACGATCTGTAGAAATCATTTAATTTCGTCCAGTGTATGCTACAGCGGCACTGTTACCTGGTTGCTAATCTGTGAAAATCACATTTAGTTTCGCCAGGTGTACGCTACGGCGGCACGGATACCTGGAAGGCGATGAGATGAAGTTGGTGGAAGATGAGGCCTTGAAGAAACGACTTCAAATCTGGTACGCCGACAAGAACCAATGCCACAACGATCTAAGGAAAGAAATTAAACAACGAGGGAATCCGGGGTATAGAGGCACGAACCGCTGGACCGAGCGTGGAGATGAAATCGGATTCGTTGAAGAGCCACCTAGACGCGTCATAAGCCAGTGCGACTGCAGACTCGGAATTTTGTACGCAGTATATGCCATCTCCCGTAGGCTCTTGATTACGGACGGAGGACTCGAAGCCATGGCGGAACACGGAGGTTAGGTACTAAGGTAGGGGATGTAAAATGCATACACGCTAGGAAGTTATACCCAGTGCCGCGGTGGACGGAAGGGGATATTAACATATGGTAACTTGGAGCGCTTGGTGGAAATTTTCAGGAAGAACGATAGGCGAATGATCTCCAAGTTGTGATGAAAATAGGACTGTGCCAATTTGTGCCGCCAAATCAAGAAAGATATACCGTATCCTATAGTCGGCGACCAACAAGAATTCTAGACTAAGTACGCCAAGTAGGCATACATGCGGAGCAATCAATGGATTCCAAGGATACGGTCAAAGTAGGCCCCCAGTCACTCACCCATAATCAGCTCCGCCAAAAGTTCAAAATTCTGGTTGATTTACCTTACGATTTTTGGGCTCCTGGACGCTGATTTACCTTACAGCGGAGCGAGTTTGGCCGCCAAAAATAGCCGAAAAATGATTTTTTCGCCCAGGTGCGGATTTGGCGCATTTCCAGGCCGTTTCGGAGCCCCTGGCTGCTGTTCAACCGTTTTCAGCTCTACAAATGAAGTTATCAGAGGAAAATTACAGTTCGTTCCGCTCCTGTGGGGTATCTTTGTGAAAAAAAAATCTCCCGCGCTCTGCGCGATTTACCTTACAACGGAGCGAATCTCTTGGATTCTTGGGTGATTTACCTTACGGGAGGGAGCGAAAAACAGCAATTTTGGGCCGTTGATTTACTTTACGGCGGAGGGTCGTAGGGGTGAGTGACCGGGGGCCTGTCAAAGTTCCTCAAAGTTTCAGGCCAGATGGTCGGTTAAAAGATTTGCGTTGTGCGGCATGGCGCCTGTGGCCGCATCCGTTGTTCAGATAGAGAGAAAAGCGAAAAGCAGCCCGGAGCAAGTAGCCGAAAGGTCTGAGTAGCAGCGCCTGGAGTACAGTGCAACAAGGGAGGCACGAGCAATGTAGCGTCTACGAGAGAAGGCGTAGAGTCTCGTAGAGTCCGCGAGTCGGACCTACGTTCGCGTGCGTCGCTTCTTCGCGGTCGCTTCGAAGAGACTTCTCGGACCGGCAATCACCGTGACGGAGATTTGATGGGTAAAACGGATCAATTATATTTCTTATGCCAGTGCAGCGACGACCCCCTGGCTGCACCTGAACCCAAAGTATTCCAGCGGAACATCTCTCGGATCTTTTGGTTGGTGACAACCTTGCCACGCACGAAAAGTGGCCGTGATCGGAAGCCTGGGAAACGATTCATCCTCAACTCCACAGCGAAGATTTTTTTTTTTTTTTTTTTCAAAGTCCAATCAAAGTCACTCAAAAGTCAGATCGGCTCTCACGCGACAATAGCTTCGACTCCTTGAGGAGGTAAGTTAATTGGAGGTGATCCGCCCGCGCGCTCAACGTCGATCCTTTACGTTAAGCCTTCGCTACTTTACGCTTCGCAAATATTCTGCAGTTCTGACCTGTTGCTGGGGGAGCTCGGCTATCTTGGTACCTCCATTCGGTGGCCCAGATGTGATACTTAGCACATTCGAATGAGCACCCCGTCTTTCACCTCTCCCAACATGACAATCCCTCACACAATTGAAGCAGAATACGATCTCATTTTCGCTGGTGGTGGAACGGCTGCATGCGTCACCGCCGGGCGTCTTGCGACCGCGTTCCCTGATCTCTCAATTCTGGTCCTTGAGCGTGGGGCCACGACCAAGGACAAAATGGAGCACATCCAGCCCGGCCAGTGCATTACTCATCTGGCGCCGACCAGCAAAACGATGGAGTTCAACATATCCAAGCCATCTGAACATGTGGCTGGCCGATCTTCCGTTGTACCCTGCGGGCGCTGCGTTGGAGGAGGCTCCTCTGTCAACTTCATGATGTATAATCGCCCAGCCGCGTCCGACTTTGATGCTTGGGAGACGGAGTTTGGCAACGTTGGATGGTCTTCGAAAGATCTCATCCCGTTGTTACAGAAGGTCAATTTTATTTTTTATTTTTTATCGATGCCATCTTGATCTTTCTTCTAGGCGGAAACATACGAGATTGACCCCAAGAAGTCTACACACGGCTCGGACGGCCCCCTGAAAGTCTCCTTCGCATCCGAAATCAGCGACCTTGCCAAAGAATTCGTGGAAATTGGTGCGAAGTTCGAGAAGAATCGCCCCGAAACCGACGAAGGCAACGCTCTCAATGTTGAGTCAATCAACAAGTTTTTCGTGAGTCTACTTTGAGGACCAAATGCGTACATCTTTGCTTATGGACCGTGTAGATAATGCCCAAGTGGATTTCCAAGGACGGACGTCGTTCGGATGTTCCGGTCGGGTTCTTCTTACCGATCGCAAATCTAAGCTCATAGTGTATTCCAGCATGCCTACATTTACAATAACCCTGCGAAGAAGTTATCCGTCTTCGATGGAACTCTTGTTCACCGCGTCATCATCGAGTTCGTCTTAATCTCGTCCCATGTATATTGTTGCTGATCAGAACATAGAGACGGGGTCGCCGTTGGCGTCGAATACCAATTCGATAATCGCGTTCACGAGTCGGCTCCTCAGGATGTTCGTGTTGTGAAGGCTCGCAAGCTTGTCGTCGTTGCGGCCGGTGTACGTCGTGTCCCGCATTCATCTTGCCTCAGGCGCTGATGTGTTCGTCAGGCCATGTCCTCGCCCCTCATCCTCGAACGGTCGGGACTTGGAGCGAAAGATGTGCTGGAGAAAGCAGGCGTCACCGTCGTTGCCGAACTTGCTGGTGTTGGAGAGAATTACCAAGGTTTGCCTTATTACCCGGCTCTCGACACTTCTAATACGCATCCTAGATCACACCTTGACTATTGCACCGTATATTGTGGATGACAAGGTCAAAACTTTGAATCCTCTTTGGCGCGGCGAACCCGCCGCGTGGGGACAGGCACTTACAGAGTGGGAGAACGGTGGGGCGGGAATAATGGGAACGAAGTAAGATTTACTCAAGCTCCCTGGACAATAAACTGACTACGCATACACCAGCTACATCGACGGACTCGTCAAAATGCGTCCCTACCCCGAGGAGCTTCCGGAATTGGGGCCCGACTTCCTGGAAATCTGGAATTCGACTTTGGCGAACAACCCAGACAGGCCATTATTCTGGATGTCTACTGCTGCTGCGTGAGCGATTTGAACCTGCAAAGAATTCCTTCTGATTCATGCCGCAGCATGCTCGGAGATCTCGCCGCTCTCCCCAAGCTCAATTTCATGTGCTCTGCAGCGCTTTTGGTATGTCGTGTATTGTTTATGTTTATGCCCCTTCTGACGCCTGTTCTCCAGGGCTACCCGGCATCGAGGGGTCGTATTCACATTTCGTCCTCGGACCCCCTTGCGGCCCCCGACTTTGAGGCCGGATTCCTGTCGAGGTGCGGCTCTTGATTTTATATTGTCATTTTTCTTAACGTGTCTACAGCCCTGCTGACGTTGCGGCGCTCCGTTGGGCCTACAAGAAAGGGCGTGAAATCAACCGCCGCCTCCCCTCTTTCCGGGGCGTATTTTTCCCTGGGCACCCTCAGTTCCCCCAGGGCAGTGCCGCACTTGTTGAAGAGACCGCGCCCGTTTCACTTGATGCGCCCAAGATCGTCTATTCTGCGGAGGACGACAAGGCTATTGATCTGTACATCCGTCAGGTCGTCGTCACCGCCTGGCACTCGGTACGTCCTTTGCCAGCTCGGGTTTTTGCAACGCACATATGCTCTTCATTCAGTGCGGAACCTGTGCCATGAAGCCTATCGATAAGGGTGGTGTCGTCGACAGCAAGCTGAACGTCTATGGCGTCAAGAAACTCAAAGTCATTGATTTATCTATCATGCCCTCGAACGTGAACTCGGTGAGCCGTTCCAAGCTTTGTATCCCTCGATATACTTAGATCCTCCACTAGAATACTTACTCGGCTGCCGTCGCAATTGCAGAAAAGGCCGCGGTCATCATTGCAGAGGAACTCGGCGGGTCTGTTTGATGCTCAATTCCGACTTGGATCGTGAATAAATAGAAGATATGATGAAGTTGTATTTCATACATTTTGCTCAACTCGGAAACTTTTCTTGGGGTTTGAATGTTACCTTTTTCCTTCCATCACTTCAACGTTTAGTGGCGATGCAGATTGTTCAAATCTGGTTTTTGCTTATGCTGACGGCGGCGACAGGTATGTACGCTGCGGGCGCGAGGCAGCACATTACGCAGGAGGAGTTGGGCGCCGCAGAAGGACCAGGACGACAATACGTCGGTCGACAAGCTGTTCTCGTGGATTTGCCGTGAACATCTGCTTCAAACTCACGCGTCGATTGGTTACTTGCAGAAGTAGGTGGAGGTGTGGTTCTGTGTTTTGCGATTCACGCTATTGACGTTGCCAGTGTAGAACTTCGGCCTCACGCTTGCGCACTAAAATCTGGTACTGGAATATGTAGCGTCAAATGCGAAGACCCGAACTTCCTGCACTCGTCTTTGAACACGCACTACCTCCTCTGAAGCATTGCATTCGACTCGAGGATGAGGGAAACGTCTCTACCTCGCTGCCTGAGCCTCGGCGGGAGTCTCCGTCAGCCTGCACCCATCCTCTGCTTTCTGGCATTCACCGGCTACGACCTCTAAAACGCAATCCCCACCTAGCCTCGGACACGTTGTCTTCAAGCCTTTGGCCACTACCCCTGATTTGATCGCTCAGAGTCAGAATCAACCTCAATCGAACCTCTCCTCATGGACCATAATGGTTGACCCACAGCTGCCCCCTCCGCCGCTTGGGTCCTCGCCTTCCCTACGACTCCGAAAGACTTCCTGCCCGCACTTCTGCGTGCCCATCTCGACCCCGGTTACAACGCCTCCGAGACTCAGACGATCGCAATCATCCCCTCCAGCCATAACCCCTCAAAAACGGCCATGGCTCGCGCTTCTGCCACCAGAGGACGTGGACGCGTCATACCCCATCGCAATCTTCGAGTTGTACCTTTCCGACGAAATAGGGCCGTATATAGAGGAGGATCGAGGTGTAACGAGCATCCTCGAGAACGTGGGGCGGGATCCACGCTTCCTCCAGGGGTCTGCCAGTTCAGGTGTGCGGGGGGAACTCGTTTTTACTCTACATTGCAGTTATTGAATATTAATTGCAGCCTCGATCGACGCCCTCGCGCCTTTGATTTTTTCTCCCGCGGCTTGTGAAGTCCTCCATAGTTACTATGTTGACTTGCATGGGTGCGAGCCTCAGTGCGGGGGATTCAGAGACGTCACCGTCTCCGAGATCTTTCTCAACTTTTTCCGCAACCTGGAGGATCTATCTTGGGCGATCGCCAGGTCGGTGTGGGCGGCGGAGGACGGGGGAGGCAGCGGAGGGGCGGGAGGAGGTGGGAGTAGGAGCGAAGGGGAGGGCGGGCGATCGGGGGGCCGTCTCTTTCGAACCCTGCTACCGAGGGAGATATCGGTCCACGCTCGGGCGACACAGAGCAACGGCTGCAGGGACCAAGCGCTGCACCTCGCAACAAGCATCTTCCCGCACACACCGCCCCCCATCCCCGCCCTTCTCCCCGCCCTGTCCACCCCCTCCAAGGCCCCCCTCACCCTATTCCACGCGACACGGCTCTCGACTTTCCGCTTACTCCGCGATAATGGCGTCAGCCCTTATTACCGCCCCCGCGCCAATTACTTCAGCCCCGCGGCGTCCTTCGATCTCGCTGACAGCGTCGAGGCCGCCGTGTATCATGTGTTGCATGGGATGCCCGCAACTCGGAATCCCGTAACCCACACACCCACGGATCCGATTCTGATATTCGAGTTCTCGGTTGATTTTAGTGGGAGGAAGGTGCACAACCTCTTCCGGTGGGACGACCAGCCCCTTCAAGTTGGCGATCCTGGTTTTTCAGAGGCTCGTTCCTTCATTTTTCGCTATAATTCTCTGACACTGCATTTAGTGGGTGCAGGCCAATTGGGACGGACACGGAAGGCATGGGCGCCGACAGACGTGGATTTTGTGGTTGGCCCGGTCCTTGTGGTGGGCTCTCTGTATTCGAATTTCTCATGCTGGTGCTGACTTCGAACTGGCAGCCGACCAACCAAGAACATACGCAGTATAGTGTCATGGATGCGTGGACGCGAAGCAAGGAGCCGCCGGTTCGCGTCGCCGCTGTGTCCATGTCCACGTTTGCACTGCTGAATAAAAGTTTGAAGGCTGTATGGTATTTTCTGCTTTCGTTTATTGCGTTCGACGAGGTCCCAGATATATGTGGAGCGGGAGGATCGGTTGCCCAGGTGTGAGGGAGGGAGAACGCGGGCGGATAACGAGGCGGTTCGGGACGATTGTGCTGGCAACAAGTACTCATTCAGCGGACGATACTGCACGAGCACTTGGCGTTCGAGGGCGAGAAGTGTATTGCAGATTTAAGGCACCGTTATATATCTGGATCTGTGTTGCACAGCATTGGAAAGAACGCAAAGAGTAGTGTCTGTAAAAGCAAGACTTTGCGAGTGGATGCAGGGCTGGAAGCTTGATGGAAAGCGGAGAGTTGGAAGCTGAAGTTACCATATCGGGTAATAAATGGCAGGCTCGGCAAATGGCATCTTCCGCTTACTGGGCGTGCGGAAATCGAGGGATTGGCCAGGAGACGAGTGCAAATTCACTCTGCCACATCACACAACAAATATTCCCCCTCGTACTATTCACAACTAATTTGCGGGTTACCTGGCATGGATTCGGACATTGAAATGGTCGAGCCACCTGCAGCGCCGTCCCCCGCCCCTTCAGTCACCGCTTCCCACGTGAGCCCTGCCCGCTCCTCCCGCGAACGCAGCGTCCTCGACGACCTCCTCGTATACGCAAGTCCAACCAAGAGTGACCAGGGTGCTGCTGCTGCCAACGACGACGACGGGCCACCGCCCACCACCAACGACGACGACCCCGAGCCCATCTCACCCCTCGACCCCGACGAGGACCACGACGTCGACGAAGAATCCGAAAATTCATCCGACGACGCCTCCGAAGACGACGTCGACAAGGACCTCGTCCCTGACCCCGACGATGTCACCGACCCAGAGCCAGACGCAGGCAAGACCCTCACCGCCGCCCGCTGGGACGAACCCGCCCCCGCCGCCGCCCCCGACGTCCCCGACGGCGCAATACGCATTCCCATGCTTGTCGACGCTGCGGGTCCCCCTGAAACCCCAACGGAGTCTGCGCCCGCTGTTGGTGTCGTCCCGCCGACGTCTCCGCTGAGCGCGCCCCCGACGTCCGCCGCGAAGCCCGCCCCGACCCAGAAGAAGCCCAAATCGCACCACGCGCCGCCCCCGCCCCCGCCGCCCCCGCCGCCAATGCCCATGCAGACCATACGGCTTGAGATTCGCCTGGGGGGCCCGGACAACTATGAAATTGACGTCAAGGGCAAGGCGCGCGAGGAGGGATTCGTGTGGGGGGAGATGGTCGCGAAAAAGTACGGCGACGACAGCAGTGAGGGGGAAGACGGGAGCGACGGGGAGGAGGGCGGAGACGAGAAGGAGAAGGACGCCAAGGACGGGGACGGGGATGTCGATATGGACGCGGACGGGGTGGGTGTTGGTTTATCATTTAATTCAACTCTTAATCTAACGCGTGTCTACTGCAGAAACCGAAGCCCAAGAAGGCGAAACCGAAGAAAAAGGGCAAGGCGGCGGCAGAGTACTACGACGTCTCGGACCCCTTCATCGACGACTCGGAGCTCGCGATCGACGAGCGCACGTATTTCGCGCAGACCAAGCAGAAGGGGTTCTATGTCAGCAGCGGCGAGGTTGCGCTCGTGCGCGACAAGTAGGTGTTATTCTATACTACACTTTCGAGACGCTCACCACAGAGTAGGTCGCCGAAGAAGCCTAAGTCCAAGAAGAAGGTGGGCGGGCCCGCGCTCTCGCTGAACCTGCCCACCGCGTCGACGTCGACGCTCAAGCCGCCCGTGTCAAAAAAGGCCAGGTCTGCGAGCGCGGGGACGAAGAGCGCGCCGGCGTCCAAAGCGGGGGCGAAGGGCAAGGCGCTCGGGACGAAGGACTCGCCGATTGCGCTCGAGGACGATGAAGAGGACAGCAAGGCGGACGTGTTCGGGAGCACGCGCAAGCCGTCGGTGGGGAAGGGCAAGGCAAAGGCGGAGGAGGGGGACGACGGGATGGGGGACGAGATGGCGCATGGGGACGGGGAGAGCCCGAGCCTGGACCAGATGAAGGGCAAGTGGAAGGAGCGCGTGGTGGTGAATGGGTCCGCGGGGGGGTCGGTGAACGGGAATCTGAGTGTGAACGGGGACGAGGAGGGCGGGGACGAGGGGGAGGACGAGGTGGGGAAGAAGCGGAAGAGGGCGACGGGGGCGGCGGCGGCTAATGGGAACACGAGTGGGGATGGGTCGAAGAAGCGCAAGACGGTCGATATTGTGAGTCGTGTGCGAGCATGTCGAGACGGCAACTAACGCGAACGCAGGCATCGTTCCATCCTGATTTGCAGGTCAGCATCGAGAAAATGAAGCAGGCAATTGCTGCTGGTGGGTTTTCGTCTGTCTCTCGTCGTCATTTACTGAATTTCCGCGCAGAATCATGGGAGACGAAATCCAAATTTCCACCCAACCTCAAACCGCTACTGGCCGCACTCTCTCTGCAGGCGATCACACTGGACGAGTACGACGACAACTTTTTCAATCTGATGCCGAATATCTTTCCTTATAATAAATTCACCATGAGTGTATGTCCAGTCCTCCTTCTCCGCGTCGAAGCGAGATGATGAAGCTGACTTGGTGGTAGAAACTGATCAAGCGGACGATATTCCACGACCACACGGCGTTGCTGAATCAACGGCAGGACGATATCCTCGAGCAGCTCAAGGTGTTGGCGACGGAGGGGTTCCCAAAGGCGCAGGAGGAGTGGGAGAAGAACTTGCAGAATTACGGTGGGTGTTTCTTTTCTTATTTCTATCACATACTAATGCGCTCGTTGACAGAGGAGAAGCGGAAAGAGAAGGCAGCGGCGGAGGGGAACGGAGGGGATGCGGAGACATCTGCGGGGCCGACGCGGCACGGGACGGAGGATCCGGAGGGGACGGCGCGCGTGGGATCCGCGGGGCTGTCGTCTGCGGGCGACGGCGATAAGGAGAAGGGCAAGGATGAGAAGGATAAGGAGGGCCCGGGGAAGGGCGGCGCGCACCATGGCCCGCCGCTGAGGAAGTATCGGATGACGGAGGCGATGAAGAGCGCGGTGTGGCAGTTGGTGTTGCTCAGCAATGAGATTTGTAGGTTGGAGAATGAGAAGAAGTGCGTACCCTTCTTGTTTTGCGGGATTCTGTGTGCTGATTGTTACTGCAGCACGCTGGAGGGTTCGGTGTTGCAAGTTAGCGAGCAGGGGTTAAGGAAAGTTTTGTATCAACGCGTAAGTTTTCTTGGCCCGTCCGCGAAGGATTGTGCTAATGAGACGTAGATTGTGAGCGCCTTCCCCGAAGGCTGGATGTCCTCGGGCCAGATTTCTCGAGATGGTGCGTTCGTCCCTTCGGAATCAATTAAATCCTAACGACTCCGCAGTGAGTGCGATGAAGAAAAAGTACGAGAAGGAGGCCCAGGACGATTAGGTTGTTTGTTATTTATTCCTAAGTGCATAGTAGTGTACCTATTTCACCAATTGTGGTGCTTGTCAATTGCTTTCTTGGTCGTTCGGGTTTTGAAGTTGCCGAGGTGGTGATTAGCTAATACAACTACTGCTTTCTCTGTACTACGATGGGCTCGCCTCCCAAGCCTTGGGAGCGCAACGGGGTCACTGCGGCCACGGCGCCGTCGGTCGCCCCGTCTCTCGCCTCCTCCTCGCCGTCGTCCGTGGCGTCTAGCAGTCAACCAACAATTCCTGAACGACCTGCAGCATTCAATGCTCCATCAACTTCCCTGTCGACCGCAGTGAGCCCGTATGGCACTTCAGCCTACGGCGCGTCGCCCTACTCTCGCTTCGGTGCTGGCGCGTATGGCGGGCTCGGGTCGTACGGCGGACTTGGATCTTATAGCGGAACCTATGGAGGCGGGTACGGCGGTGGGATGGGCTATGGCGGTGGATACGGAATGAGCCCGTACTCGTCGATGGGCATGGGCATGTCCCCCTACGGCGGGATGGGCATGGGCATGAATGGAATGGGGATGGGCGCGGTGGGCATGCCGCTCGACGCCAACGGGATGCCCATCCCGTCGCTCACGCAGACACTCGAGTCGACGACGCAACACACCTTCACGCTGCTCCACTCGATCGTGCAGACCTTCTCCGGCGTCGCGCAGATGCTCGAGAGCACCTTCATGGCCACCCACTCGTCCTTCTTCGCCATGGTCGGCGTCATCGACCAGTTCGGCCACCTCCGCAACGCACTCGGCAGCGTGCTCGGGCTCTTTGGCCTCATGCGCTGGATGCGCGAGCTGCTCACCGGGACCCCGGCGGCGGGGCGCGCAGGCATGCAGGGCGAGTTCCGCGAGTTCATCAACGGGCGCCCGGTGCAGGGCCCGAGCCCGCAGGGGCCGCCTGGCCCAAAACCGAGCAAGAAACCCCTCATCTTCTTCCTCCTCGCCATATTCGGCATCCCGTACGCCATGACCAGGCTCGTGCGCATCCTCAACGAGCGCGCGCGCAATAATCCCGCGGGGCTGCTCCCCGGGCAGCCGCTGCCCCCGCTCGACCCCGCCACGCTCACTTTTGCGCGCGCGTTGTATCCGTTCACGCCGACCACCCCGTCGGAGCTTGCGCTCAAGGAGAACGAGATTGTAGCTATTATGGGCAAGCTGGATCCGAGGACGGGAAGCGAAGTCGATCCGCGAATGCAGCTTGAAAATGGCGACGAGTCGGTGCAGTGGTGGAAGGGCCGGACGCGCGAGGGTCGCGAGGGGTGGTTCCCTCGCAAGTGGGTCGAGGTCCTTGAAAAGAAGGAGAAGAAAATTGACTAGTTAGTTGTCTTGGTGTAGTATTGTTCTTAGTATTCTATTTAATCTCGTATGCATTTTCTTTACTTTCGCGATTGTACTGTACATATCTGGTCGTCGGCTGGCGGACATCTTCGAAGCAGATTTGGACGCGTCCGTCGTAAGGCACCGTCTGAACAACGGAGTTAGAGGGAAATACGCAGCAGAACAAACTGAAATTGAGAGATATGCAGCTATTTTATATACAGGATTGGATCCTACTGAGATAAAGTGTGCGTGGGGGAATTAACTAAGTATGCTTGGGAGCGATTTGTGCGATATAGATCCTAGATATGTCGTTGAGTAGCACGGAAACACATAACAGAGGAGACATTGTAACTTGCTATTCGTCAAATGAGAACTTCACCAAGGGGAACGCTCGGCAATAAGTGTCCCTCGAGAGGCGCCTTTCTCCGCTGATGTAGATTTTTCCCTCGATTTGGAGGTCGCGAAGAGCGGGGACAATGAAGGTTTTGAGAGATTTTATCTTGTTCTTGTAGTTGCTGAAGGGAACGAGGCTCAAGGACTCCAAAGAAGAGGTGGTGACGGAGTCGACCAGATTTCGCTTGCAATAAACCAAGTTTGACGTCTGTTGCAAGATGGAACCACATTCGTACCGGCATACAGAATTGAGGAGCGCAGCAGAGGTGCGTGCCTCTTTAAGGCGGACGGCGTCAAGGTCAACCTCCATATTTTCGAATCCTATTCCAAATGGTCAAGATCGGGAAAACTGCTCGAGGAATGGCGGAGAGTACGGATGGACTGCATGACCACCATCGACGTTATGGCCCATATCCGTTGTCAGTTCGCATTCGTTTCCTGCAATCTCGTCATTAATTTCGTTTTCGAATACACTGGAGAATGACTCCTAGAATTGAATGAGGTACGGGCGGGCGTATCGCTACGCACCGAAAACGGTATCACGTCGTCGAGGAAGTCAATCGTAATCCGGCAGAGTGGTTGTTGACTGGGCGGGAAACATGGATGGCGGGGAGGAACCATACAAACGCCACAAGCCTCACAACGTCGCCCAGGAACATTAAATAGGTCCTGCTACAGATAAAAATGATAAGCGTAGGACAGATATTCTGGCTGGCGAGGTGTACCAGACTACCCAAAGAATTGGAGGCTGCGCGTCGTCAACGTTCTAAGCTTTCTGTAAAGGCTGTGGCACGTTAGACGCGACATCTAAGTGAGTCATCGACAAACTGACCAGAATACAGAGGGGGTGTCGCGGTGGGTAACTGCGCGGGCGACCGATACCAAAAGGCAAGAAGAAGCCCGATAAAGCGGCTGTGCTTCGCGCTCGTCCAACGTCGCGTTTTATTGCTTTGGACGGTAATTTTGTGTACGCTACATCTGCGCCTTCAAAACCTGTTAGGACAACAAGACTATGCGCGACATACGGCACTCATGCACGGTTCATCTCCTTTAAGAACCGTATCCACTCTGCTTCGTCCATGGTGTAGCTTTCGCGTTGTGGGTCTGGGAACGAGCCATCCTTGACAGCATTCGCGTAGCCTTGCACTCCCATTTCGCGGGCCGTCTGCAGGTTCCCAAATCTCCGGACGAATTTTGCTTTGTGCCCGAGCCAGGTGCCCATCGCGTCGTCCCAAACGAGGACCTGGAATGGCGGTGAACTACATGCAAGGTTAGAACACGAGAAACGCACCTGTCCGCTCGTCCAAGGACCAGCTCCGATTCCAATGGTCGGCATCGTCACATTCTCCGTGATGTATCGGCCGAGTTCCTTCGGTACGGCTTCCACCACCGCTGAAAATGCGCCAGCTTCCTCCAGCACCTTGGCTGCTCTGACGAGTGCTTTAGCACTGGCGACATTTTTGCCCTGAACTTCATATCCCGAGAGGGATACATGTCTCTGCGGAAGAAGGCCAACATGGGACATCACAGGAATGCCAATGGAGGTCAACCTCCGCACGAGAGGCGCGATTTCTTCACCCCCTCCAGCTTGACCGCTTCTATTTGCGACTCGCGCACCATCCGGACAGCGTTATTGACCGCGTCGTCCATGGAGCCATGATACGACCCGAACGGCATGTCGGCTACGAGGAGCGGATGGGTCGTCCCCCGGGCCACAGCGCTAGCATGGTGGATCATTTCGTCCAGGGTGAGCTGCGTGGTGGACTTGTAGCCCAAGCAGACTTGGGCCAACGAGTCGCCGACGAGTGTGATATCGATGGACGAGTTGGATGAGCACGATACGGCGATGGGATAGTCGTACGCGGTCAGCATCGATATCGGCACCTTTGCTTCTCTCAACTTTTGCAGCGTCTGGATGGTCACTTTATCCCTTCCCTCTGAGGCATCGCATAAGCACTGCGAACTGGAAGCAGAAAACTGACTCACTTTGGACACCGCCGATTTCCTTTGGTCGTACGCTCATCCATCGACGCTGAACGCGTACAGCTGGGGAAGCCAGTCGGGGTGAAAGACATGGGAACCACCACAGTCGATCCGTTGATCCGATATTACGAGAATCTTCACGTAACGTCCATATTCCCGAGCCTGAACCAGGACCCCTGAATATACACTTGGAGGCCAGGTCCCGGCCGGAGTGGATTTGTCGGGACAATCAAAAAGTTGCCACGCTTTTTGAGTATGCAGAAATCGTTCTTTTCAGCGACCCAGCATTTTCGGTTTTTTGGGGTCGAAATTTTGGTCAATTTTTGTCGGGACCGGGTGCCTGGCGTCGAAGTGCATATTCAGGGGTCCTCCTGAACCCCGACGTCTTGCCTCTTGCCGAAGTTCTTGGTGGGTTGGTCTATGTGACCCCGATAGAAGTCATTGAATCGGACAGTAGCTCTGGCCAATCCGCCCGAAACGTTCCGGTCATGGGTACCTGTTCGTCAAGAGAAGTGGTCGGAATTTTCCATCATGCAGTGTCTGGCTCCCGACGGACCCCCGGACGCCGGTGAAACTTCCTTTGTCCTCGACGCAGAGCACCAAGTCTTGGGCTCCGGAGCCGCCGTGTGCATTCGCTATGAGCGCAACCTGGACTTGGCCGAATGCCCCGAGAATATCGCTCTGGACGACGATGGAGGACTCGAGGACGACATCATCGAGTGGGTGCGCGAACACCAGTCTATCCACCTCTGTGCTTACTGGCAGCGGCTTCAGCCAGATCCTCGACCGCGTACAACCCAAGCAAGGATTCCGGACTGTCATCGACTTCAGGACCCTTTCTGCTGATTCCTTTAGTGCGAAAGCCAGCGACGGGCCGTTTTATCCTGAAGCCCGCGTTCTCTCCCCCCACGTTCATCTCCCTTCCGTGCTCCTGTCTTCGCTCCGAGCCATGCACCGGCTACCGCAAGCCCGCCACATCCTGCTCGTGAAGACCAAGTTAGACGATCTCTCCAACGGCGTCCGGGTCTTGAAACTCTGCAACCCCTTCGGTGGATCTCACTTGCTCAAGGAGGCCGAATTTATGGCCAACCTCCCCGAGACCAACTTCCTGGTGCGTCCTACGCACATGGTCCTCGATGAAGCCGGCCTCTTCCATGGGCTCCTCAGCGACTACCATCCGGCTTCCTCCCTCAATATAACAATGAGTCTACTCCACCCCGACACCGTACCGCCGGTGTTACCGCCGTCCGGCGACGTTCGAAGCAGCGGTTCGTTGGCTGGGATCCCCGCATCAATCTCATGGCCAGTGAAGCTAGCTTGGGCGACTGACATAGCTGCAGCGGTGGCATGGCTGCATGCGCAGGCCATCGTCTAGGCAGATCTCAAGACGGACAACATCCTTCTTGGCACGGACGGCCACTGCCGGCTCATAGACTGCTGCCCAGGCGGAGGATGGACTGCGCAGTGGTGCCCCCCGGAGGCGCAGCCGCTGGGCTGGGAGGGCACCGCCGAGGGCGATGTCTTTGCGCTCGGGCTGGTCCTTTGGTGTGTAGCTGTAGAAGTTGCCGGCGGTCAAAGGGAGCAGGATTTCGTGAGCCCGCGGTTGTTGTGGACGGATGGGATACCACACTGGTTTCAGAGTCTCGTGTCTTCCTGCCTCGACCCCGAGCCTGGCCGTCGTCCCTCGGCGTACCACGTTCACGAAACCCTTGTTGTGAGTTGTGAATCGAATGTATGACTTCGCAATGTGGTACACCATAGGTGTCTAGTGCGAAAGCTTCAGTTCCAGGGTTAGAAATCTCCCAACAATCACTTTCTTTCTTCAATACCCCGGTGACAGCCCGGACATGATTCACGAATTGAATGATATAAAAAGCAGAATACGACGCCTCGACGATTGTAATGACGGCGGCAGACAGATGCTGGGAGGGACCTAACTCGCGAAGAATTCAATAAACGAGTTGTGTAGTTTCTTGATCGAATGCTCAGACTGCAAGAAAACGGTGCAGAATGCCTCGGGAGAGAATCCATGAATTCGGAGAGTCGATTGGGAACCCAGGGGTCGCGGAGCTGGTTCATGTCCACTCGATGTTTGCAGTGATTATAATTTTTGTAATGGAAAGATAAAAGTACACACGAACGCTCTACAGCTGCCCTATCCGTTGCGCAACGCGCTCCCTTACGGTCTGGTATGCGCTCATGATCGACTGCTCGTTGATGATGATTTCCGTCGTGTCGGGGCGTGGACGGGACACGCGCGAGGCGATCGCAGCGGCGTCGGTGTCCATGATGATACTGTCCGCCGTGTAAGTTCATTCACAACGCACCAGGGGAGAACGCGCAACGCACCCATCATCCACCGTCTCATCCAGACACAGCAACACCAGATCCAAGCTCTCCAGCACGCCGCGTTTCTCGATCTGGTTTCGCAGTAGCAGTGTCAGCGCGTCCACAAAATTATTCAGCGCCGTCGACAGCATGAGTTCGTTCTCGGACGGGCCGGCGATGAAGTAGATGATGAGGTCGAGGGAATGCTTGTAGAGCGCGAGGTGCCCGTCGTAAAGGATGATATCGCCTGCAACGTCGAATTCAATGGTCAAACGAACGAATGAAGGAGTTGCAGAGGCAGGAAAGGGACGATACGCACCCCCCGCCTTCTTCGTCTTGCCCCACAAGCCCTTCTCAAACGCCTTTTGCTCCTTCAAGGTCAAAAACTCCTTGGACTCGCCGCCGGGCTGGCTTTTTGAGCGGTAGTATTTTGCAAGCACGCGCGAACCCTCGGTATCGAGGATGAGGAAGGCCTGGACGCTGTACAGCGAAAGATTCATCGTCATGTCGAGACGTCGCGGTAAGACGCGCGCGGATATTGGACACGTCCAAGGTTGGTGTTTGGTTTAAAGGGCTTTGGCCGAGTGGGATAAACATCAACGGACCGCGACGCGTTTGTCTTACCGCTCCCGCTTTTCACCCAATTTCACCTTGAATCACAACCTGTACGGCGCAGGTGGATCCGAATGGTCTAGATCTTGTTTCCTGCACTCCGCGACTGAGGCCTGAGAGCGAAGGTCGTCGCAAAATCAGGGGCTGCAAGTGAAAATGCAGGAAAGCGCCGCCAACCAAACAGACACCTGGATTCGAGCTTCATCAACCCGAAATTTCTGCTTATTCTGCCAATAACAATGACATTCTATTACTGCGGGTTCCGGTACTGCCCTCACGGTCAAGATCTCGATTCGCAAAGATTGGTGTCGCTGCACTCATTGGGCGTGCAGCTCTGGAACGCTTGTCCTTTGCTGGTACACCTCTGCCGGACGTGCACTGCGGCGCGTCTCCCTCCTCGACGCCCCTCATGCTCCGACAAGAATTTCCATCCCCTGTATGCGGAGTGAAGACGTAAGTCCGCGAGTTTGGGCTGCGCTCTGCATTCGGCCCAGGATTTGGCGGTACCGACGCCGCGCGCGATGCCCGGGAAGCACTAGTCGAGGAGGCGCATTCGGAGCCCACTGACCAGATGTGGTGTGAGGATCAAAATGCCAAGGATGCGGCACTTGTTGCTCCCCGCTGTCCACGAACGCCGTTACTGGTCGTGACCTCGACCCGAATACTGCAAGCGTGTGAGTACGAAGCTAACGCTACTCACTAAAGCATGGTCGCCCGCCCCAAGCTTTCCGGCCGAATACTCGAGCGCATGCTCCATGTTCCCTCTGACGGCCTGTTGGCGTATGCGGCGCTGCGGCTCGACGTCGAACGGGTCCGCGTAGGTGCGTAGTAAAGTACTTGGCCGTGCGGAGGGAGTGGTACCAGAGCAGCTGACGCATCGCACCGAACAGGAGCACCTGGAAAAAGAGTACATATGTCGCCGGAGAAAGTACTTACGACAAAACCAGATTAAGGCGACCTATAATCCTTGACGGCCTGAAGTACCGAGCTTGGACAGACCCAAGACTCACCAAGCCAATCCGAGGTGTTCGATCTCGATCTCGCGCTGGCGCTACAGCTCGGCGGGCACGGTTCGCTTGCGTTTGGGCCAGCAGCTCGGCGAAGCGTGTGGGAGTGTGCGGGGGCGAGCTCGAGCTGCTGGCCCAAACGCAAGCGAATGTTGATACTGTGCAGCAGAAGGTCGGAAATGTAGCAGCACTCTGGGTGTTTCCTGCGCGCGGTAATGTCTTCGAGGACTCGGACATAACTTGAAGTATATTACAGTAAAAGCTCGTGTAAAAAAAAGAATCGCGCGCCAAAAAAAAATTAAAGCTTGCGCGAAAAGAAAAAAAAGTCTCAACCGCAGCAACTGCGGTTGAAGAAATCGCGTGTCGAAAAAAAAACAAAAGCTTGCACGAAAAAAAAAAAGTCTCAACCGCAGCAACTGCGGTTGAAGAAATCGCGTGTCGAAAAAAAAACAAAAGCTTGCATGAAAAAAAAAAAGTCTCAACCGCAGCAACTGCGGTTGAAGAAATCGCGCCCCCAAAAAAAAACAAAAGCTTGCGCGAAAAAAAACGAGCTCTGCCGCTCTGCCTGCCGTTGACCGCCGGGATGCCATTCCCGAAAGGGCATTACCATTTAGGGAAAACCCAATCACATCGGCCGATCCACTCCTGCATGTCCTACCAGCAACCACATTCGCGAGTGTCTGTGCTCTCGACGTCGTCGACGTCGTCGGGAGAGCATTTGTCGCCGGCAGCGTCGTCGACGCGCTTCTCGCTGCCGTCGATCCCCACGACCCCCAACGCCCTCGCCCGTCCCTCCAGCTCCGCCGCCCGTCCCTCCATCTACGACCGCCCACTCACAAAACCCCGCCCTGACGTCTCCGCCGCCGCCTTCACCTTCCTCCTCTCCGAGCTTGTCCAGTACACACAGAAGCGCGTCAGCGGCATCAACGACCTCGAGCGCCGTCTCAACACCCTCGGCTACCGCATCGGGTCCCGTGTCCTCGAGCTCATGGCCTGGCGCGCAGAGGGCGCCAGCAAGGCCCCCAAGCGCGAAATACGCTTCCTCCCTGCCTTGATGAGCGTCCACACCCAGGTCTGGCGCGCCGTGTTTGGCAAACCTGCAGACGGCATAGAGAAGAGCGTGGAGAACGCCGACGAGTACATGATCATCGACAACGACCCCCTCATTGAGCGCTACATCTCCGTCCCCAAAGACATGAGCCAGCTCAGCTGCTCCTCATTCACTGCAGGCATCGTCGAGGCCGTCCTCGATGGCCTAGGTTTCGTGCGTCGTCTTGTGTTCCTTCACCTACCTACTCACTGCACCTCGCAGCCCGCGCGCGTCACCGCCCACAACACGCCCACCACCCAATTCCCCTCCCGCACCACAATCCTCATCAAACTCGAAAAGTCCGTGCTCGAACGCGAAGAGGTTCTCAAGTGATTTTTGTACATGTGTATTTTTTATAGAGCATCCTGCGTTGTATTACCCGCTATAAATTACCCGTGTCCCGTCCACGACTAGAACAACCCCAACAAATCCTCCTGGTCCCCTGCCTGTGCGACCGTGGCTGAAGGCGCCAACGCAGACGACGACACCGGCGCCTTCGGTACCACCGGCGGCGCACCAAACCCGCCCCCAAATGCCGATCCTCCAAACGCCGGCCCCGCCCCGCCCATCCCGATATTCGCTCCGCCAAATATCGACACCAGATCGTCGAGCGGGTTCTCCGACAGACCCGACGCGTTACCCGTCGGCTGCTTCGACGAAGGTGATGAGGATGAGAGTATCGACGACAGGGACGAGAGCGCAGCGAGGCCCGATGGCGCGCCGGATGTCTCGACGTCGTCGCCAAAGTCCCTGATTTCGTGTTTTAGTTACATGGTCTGAGAGGACATGGAAAGGGAAGCCTTACAGCAAGTTCTCCGCCTGCTGGCCCTGTACAACCGTCTGCAGCGCCTTTTGCGCCGAAAACTCCCTACACGCCATCCGGTTAGTGTCACCTCACTTTGAAAGATAGTACGCACTCGTCGCCCTTGCGCACCGAATCGGCGCCCACGCGGCCCCGGCCAACGAAAGTCTCTTCGGGTTTATGATACACGCTCGCGAGACTTGATATCTCGCCCAGCAGTTCCTCTAGCAACGCCGGCGCGACCGTCGTCCGAGGTATCGATATCGGCGGGCGGTGCGCCAGGACCACGGCCTGTAGGCGCGGGCCAGTCAGTTTTAGCGACCGCAATTGAAACAAGGAAGACTGTGCACCTTTGCCGCCCCCGGATCCGTCGATAACAACCTCCAATAGATATACGCACGATCCCTCACATCGGGACTCTCGCAATCCTTCGTCGCCCGCTCCAACACCTTCTGCACCACGCCCTGCCCCCGCTCAGGCTTCTTCAAAAATAGCTTGACGACCGCCGTGAGCGTCTGCAGTTGCACGCTCCCGCTCTCCTCGAGGAACGAGTCGACGAAAATAGCGAGCAGCTCGTCGGCGTTGTCGATCGTGTCGGCGTACTCGCCGATGATCCAGATGAGGGACGCCTTGGCGTCGGGCTCGTCGAGTTCGTCGAGGTTGGCACAGAGTGTAGGGATGGTGCCTTCGTACGTGCGCGGATATTTGCGGAATATGTCCTGTAGCCCGTCAGCATCCAGCCACCAGTTGCGGGTAACACAAACCTTCATAACCACGACCGCCTCCTGCACCACGTAGCTCACGCGCGTCGCGATCAGGTCTAACAGCACATTCACGCACCGCTCCGCCGCGACATCGATCTTCACCGCCGTCTGCCCAATCGCCTTTACCGCCTTCCTCACAAAATCCACATCCACCTCTGACGCATACTCCTTCAGCTCGCTCAACAGCGCGTCGACGTTCCCCTCCGCCGCCAGCCGCACCATAATATCGAGCTTCTCCACCTTGACGTACAGCGGGTCGTTGTACTTGCAAAAGAACACGCGCATCTCGTTCGCCAGGATCTCGGGTCGCTTCTGGAGGAGGAGGTTGATGTTGCGGAGCGCGACCCATTGGACTTCGGGTGGGGTGGAGAGCAGCGTGACGAGCGGCGGCGCCATCTTGCGCACGAGCTGCTTGATGAGCTCGTCACGTTGTACGCCGCGCATGTGGATCATAATGACCTGCGTGTTGAGGCGTTAGCAATGGCAGTGAGGGAGGCATTGGCGCGCACCTTGACAGCGGCGAGCACCACCGAGCCATTAACGTGCTGCAGCTGCGGCACGACACGTTCGCAGATGTGCTCGCTCTCCTTCTCGTCCTGCGCGACGTACCGCGCGAGCGCATTCAGTACCGCGATGCGGCCCCATTCGGAGCACTCTGGCAGCGCGATGAGGAGGCGATTGAGGATGGCCGTGGATATGACGAAGAGCGCAGGGTCGGCAGACGTCGGCGTTGTTCCCTCCGCCGCCTGGGCGAGGGCCGCAATGTGTATGTCCGTCAGCGCGGCGACGGTGTTCGCTACAACCTGCACCACCATCGTGCATTATTATTATGTGCATAATGAATGAATAAATAAATCCAGCGCACGCACCATCGGATTCGAATCCGAGATCATATCGTGCAGCTGCTCCAGAAACCCATTCTCCAACACTAGCTCGGGCTTCAAATCATAGAGCTTGGCCACACACAGCGCCGCCGTCTTGCGCACATACGGGTTCTCGTCCCGTAAGCATTTCTGCAGCGGATCGCACAAGTAGTCGATGATCTTCTCCGCGCGGAGGACGCCCATGGTGCGGATCGCGAGGGCGCGGACGAGGGGGTTGGGGTCGTCGGTGTCCTTGACGAAGGTGTTCACCGCGAGGATGACGAGCTCGGGCTGTGTCTTTGCGTAGTTCATGAGGTAGAGGTACACGAGCTTCTTTTGCTCGAGGTCGTCCGTCTGCACACCTCTCGTCTCAACCAGTGCCTGTGGTGGGATCGAAACACGGATCCACGAACCTGCATGTTCTTCAACACGTCCGGGAAGAGTCCGCTCACATCTGACACGCGCATTGAACGATTAAAGTATTGCCATTATCCACGAGGACGCACCCTTCCCGACGGTCATGGAGGCAATGGTGCGCTTGATAGCATCCTTGCGCTTCTCGGGCCAGCCGCTGTTGAGGTCGATGGAGAGCTCGTAGTTCTCGCCTTTTCGCGGCGCTCGAACGCTCATCGAGGCAGCGGTCAAGGTGGTTTTTGATCCGCTGCCCAACCTTGATCCGCCATTTTGCTGATCCGTCGTTCAAGTTCGGCCACCAAAATCTTCCAGTGGCATCTGAGAGAGCCGAATATGCAGCGTCTCGCCCAGGGCATCTCGATTTGGATATACCCGCAGAGTCCCGCAGATGGTCGGACGGAATCGTCCGAATCGGGGCTGCGGAGGCAGGGAGGGGGAGAAAAGGAAGTGTTCAAAGCAGAGCAGTTGGTACAGCTACAAAGGTATATAGACTAATTAAACAAAAGCATTACAGCCTGAGTCGCCGGAATATCAATCCCACCCGCCACAGTCCCCGACTCGGTCGTCAAACTCCCACTAACACGCCCATTGCTCGTCTCGTACGTCTGCCCGCCCCAAGTCAAATTTGACACATCGTCAGCATGACTGGTGCGAAGCATCAGTGCCACAGCTCGGGGGAGCGTATAAACACCTACTTTATTATAAGACGCTTGACCGTGAACGACGTCGGGGCCCCTGAGCCGCTGAAGGCTAGATTCACGTGCGTGCTCGGCCGGGCGGTGGTCGTGGTCTTGAGGTACGCCAAGGAATTAATGAAGACAGCTCTCTTGAGGGAACCACTCTCGTAGAAAGCATAGCCCGAAATCCTGGCGTCACTGATGCTGAGTTCGGCGACCTGTGTGTTTCCGCTGTCGCCAATTGCTTCGGCGATAATGATTGCAGCGTAATATTGCGGCTGGATGTGAGGGGCTTGTGGCGTCGCAAGGGTTGAGCCGTCCAAAGTCGAGCGCGTAAGTGTCAGAGGCTGGATCTAGAGGAAGAGGCGATCTGAGTAATGCATGTGACCGGCCGTATCCACCTACCAGGTTGTACTGAAACTTTGTGAGGACTTGTCTCAAACAGTGAAGTAATCACCCACTTTGTAACCAATGCCTTCATGAAAGTACACCTGCGTCGCGCCAATTTGCGAGCTGCGAGCGTGAGAAACAATAAGGAAATCAATCTAAAACACCTACGCGAATAGAGCATAGTCCAACTAGTTTTCATGTAGGTCAGACTCAGGAAATCATATCAAGAGGCACATACAGTCCATAGAGCAGCACCGCATGTGTTCGAGACACCGGGAGCACCATGACAAGAATAGCTGTTAGTTTCGCCAAATACATAGTTGAGTCCCTGGGCGTGGACCGCCTGAATATCGGGAGTGAAGCTCGACAAGTTGGAACGAATGGTCGCCTTAGTCATCAGATCTTGAAGAAGACTTGCGCTTCCGGCGCAGAACGAGCCTCTGCGATGGCAGGAGTATCAGCACAGCAGAATAGCAAAGATGGGGAGGGAACATTCACGAGTAATGGTGTTGCGAAATGGTCTCAATGAAGGCGCCGGGAGCAGAATTGAGGATGCTGTTCGTAAAAATGCCTTGTGGGGAGAACCCAGTTGTGCTATGCGACGATCCAGCAAATGCGCCGCCCCAAAGGCGGGTCTTGGAACTCGACAGCTTGGCGGTGTTCGTGAGGTTCGTCGCGAAAGTGATCCATCTAGCAGACCAGTCAGCAGTGGAGGGGACGAATACTCGGCGCACTAACTGTGGGGTATATTGTTGAACGTTGTAGGACGAGGCACGCAGGCCATTCCCACTGTACAGGTCGGCCTCATTTCCCAGCTCCAAATTCTCGAGGGTGATGCCCGCCTGAGTGAAGGCCGACGACGCAAACGCAGTAATGATCGCCTGCGTTTCCAAGAAAACGGCCTAAAAAGGTTCAATTTTGAGTGGTCATTGATAAAAGTGGACCGACCGTTAGGTTCGCTCCGCCAAAGTTCACGCCCCATGTCACTCCAGTCCCTGAAAAACGGGGGATAAGTCAAGGCGCGGGTTGCAGGCTGAACGGACTTGCCTGGAGGAAGGTTTTTGGCGGCCTCGACGCTGGTAAGTATCACGGCGAACCCCACAAATAAATAAATAAGATACCTGATAAAATCCTGGACCCGCAACGATGGCTGTGGCCTCCGGATAAGGAACTGTGGTCGTCGGGGGAGGGAACAGGTCTTGGACGCCCGCAACATTGGGGTTGAAATTCGTGTGGTCTTCACTGTCTGCGCCAATTCTGATCTTGGGTGGGAGACCAGTAATCTCGACGATATTGTCCAAGCAATTGAAGAAAAAGGTGTTCGCAGTGGAATTTCCAGACCAGTCGAGCCATCCTGCATTGCGTGAGCGAGGGCGGTAGCGAATAAAAAATAAATTTACGGTCTTGCTCGATCGAAAGCGAGAGGAGATTGCCTGTAACCGCAGTGGCGGACCCAGCCGTGATGGGGATGGAGACAGAGTTCCCAGAACCGGGTGTCGTCGTCAGAGTAAATTGTTGATTGGCGTCGGGTGATTGAGCAGTGCAGGCCCAGATTTGCATCTGCAGGCGAGGTAAGATGGAGAGGCGGGAAAGGGAGAGGGCGGGTCATACTACGGTGCCGTCTGCGTCCACCCCCTTGGTGAGATCCAAACAGAAGCCCATCCCGGTCCAGGATATGCTTCCAGATGTGCCAACCGTCCACAACTGGTTTGCATCTTGACTAGTACAGCTCCAGATTTGCAGCAGCGTGCCAGAGGCCGCTGCACCGTTAGTAACATCCAGACACATGTTCCCGTACACGACAAGCGTGCCGGATGTAGAGACCGTCCAGCTCTGCGAAGTCGGGCCAGAGGAGATGCAGTTAGAGATGGTCACAGGCGTTCCATTCGCGTCAGAAGCAGCGGTGAGGCACATGCCAGAGTCGACTGAGGGGTGGATGAACCTAGTCTCTGCGGTGGGAGGCGGGGTCGAGGCGCCAGAGCCGGGTCCGGTCGTGACCGTGAACATTTGGTCTTCATCGATGGTTTGCGGGGTACAGGCTGATTGTTTTTATTCGTAAGTATCATTGTTGAGTAGTGCTGAAAGATACAAATACCCCATATTTGCATCTGCGGGCGAGGTGAGATGGAGAGGCGGAAAGGAAGAAGACGGGGACATACTACGGTGCCGTCTGCGTCCACACCCTTTGTCAGGTCGAGGCAAAAACTGTGCCCGGTCCAGACGATGCTGCCGGACGCGCCGCCAACCGTCCACTGCTGGTTCGCGTCATTGCTGAGGATAGTTAGACACAGTCCAGGATCTGGTAGGGCCGCGCATACGCTGTGCACGTCCAGGTCTGCAGTAGCGTGCCAGAGGCCGCTGCACCGTTGGTGACATCCAGACACTGGGTGCCGTACAGGACAAGCGTGCCCGTTGAAGAGACCGTCCAGTTCTGCGAAGCGGAGTTGCCGGAGGTGATGCAGTCAGAGATGGTCACTGCTGTACCGCTCGCGTTCACGCTCCCAGTAAGGCATTTTCCGGGGTCAACGGAGGGGTGGATGAATTGGTTGGACGCAGCGAAGACGAAGGGGAGGAATGAGACCCAGAAAAGGTGCATTGGGGAACCAAACTGAAGGAGCTGTTGGCGGGGGTTTTATATTGCCCACCATATGAGCGCCACGAGTGCCGAACAAACAGACGGAGAAGCAAGATTCATTCTGCTGGTCAGGTTGGTCTCCGCAACAGGCAACTTGAGCGGGTGAGGGATAGTATCAGAAGATGGATGTGTCGAAAATAGAAGCCACGGGGATCGCCTTGATGGCGATCGGCAGGGGCGTAAATGATGCAGTTCATATATGAGCTCATCTGTTCATATGCTTGCTCCAGCCATCAATTTCCTTTGTCCTTCGCCCCCACGTCGGCCGGTAGTTCAGCGTTCAAAAAGCTCGACAGCTGCCGGGAAGATATTTTCGACGGCTTCGACCGTGCGGAAGACGCAGCGAGCAAAACCACGTGCATTTTTCTTGGCGATTCTTTCGAAAACTCGGCCCTGGCAGAGGCCTTAGGTGAAATTCAGATGAGATCTGCCCGGATTGGAAGGAAGATTTAAAACTGCCTCGGCTGGGAAGATCACAGGTATTTTCAGGGTGCTGTGGGATTATTAGTATATTAAGCAGCATCTTCCCTGGACTTGCTCTCCATGGGAGGTTTCCGCTTCGCGCTTTACCCGTTCCCTTTCCAAATCCCTGCTGGCTCTCCGACCTGCCTAAATTCGTCAGTTCCCGTGCTCCCTCTGAACTCCAGGACTCCCGTCCCCCGCTCCCCGTTCCAGTATCCTCACCCCTCTCACCCTGTGTTTCCAGTTCCAGTTCCACACCCCGTTGCTCTTCTAGCTCCGCGCCCCGTTCTTCTTTAGCTCTCATCCGGTCTACGGCTCTAGTTAAGTTCTTGCTGTCGATTTTTGAGCCATCCCGCATGTCACTTTGGTGCTCGGAGGCTGGCTGTCCGCCCTTGTACGCCAATTGCATAAACTTCCCAACATAGTGTAATATCGCTGAGGATAAATTCACGGGGAGCCATCTCTCCAGGTCTCACTGATTTCTGGCTCCCTACCTTGCTTCTTACTCGTTCTCAACTTCTGCTTCCGACTCCCGAGTCTCCCGCTTGGCATTCCCCTTCCCGCCCCGGCTGTACAGCTTGCGGATGCCGTGCCTGCTTTGTCCTCTAGCTCCCCCCCCCCCCCCCCCCCCCCCTTTCCCGTCTTCGTTCCTAGTCCTCTGTGGTCAATGCTCCTTATATTCTTTGGTGCGAAGAAATTGAACCAAGTCCGACTCGGAGTCGCATCGAATTTTCGCGCACCAGTTGTACATCGGCGGTTTGGACTCTGGGTGGAAGTTCCTGCCAAGAGTATTAGCTTGATTCCCGGCGTCCCTGGGAGTTCTTTTCTCACAACCTCGCCGAGGTTGAACTGAAGAATCCTTCATGATCAAACCTCGATCGGAGACTCCGGTCCGTGTTGCTTATGACGTCGGTAATGACGGCATGAGCCTGGTAAAGGAAATTTGATGTTCTACTGTATTTAGAAACTTCCTTATACGGCGCCCTGGTATTGTGGAATTAATATCGCGTCTATCGCGTCCGCCCAGGAGGAATAAATTATACTGGAATGGCCAGTTTACGAAGGACAAACATGTAGCTAGAACATGGGTGGCTATCCACATTTCTCTCCAAGATGCCCTAGAGCACAAGACCCAACTAGACCACGACTTTCCGCTCCCGGTCTTTGAACGAGTATTCGGTGACGAGGATGACCAGAGATGCTCGGCGCTGTGGGGATTGTGCGTTGGGTGCGCAAAGCCAAAGCCAACGTCCCTCTTCAGGTGTCAGAGGCCTGACAGACTGCGATACCGATCCATCTTGTAGGTGCCAGAGTCCGAAGAACGGCGGTTGAAATCTGCTTCCCGAGAGGAGGCAGGCCAACGCATGTCGTGGGGGTGACGCACAGCGTCCAGATGCCGCAAACGAGTGGAGAAAGCCAAAGGACAGACCGCCGCGATGCATCGCGCCCAAACGCGCTCACAAAGCAAATCGGTCAATCATCCTCTTCCGCCACTCATCGTGCTTCTTATCCCCCAACCGCCGCTCCGACGGTCGTTGTTCATAAGGCACCGGCGCCGGTCGGCGGGCCTCATCCCCCTGGTGCCGGATGACCACCCCCGCCTTCGTCGGTGGCCACGCCGAGGGCGGACTCTCCGTCGGCCATAGCGAGGGCGGGCTCTTCTTGGCCTTCTTCCAGCCGCTCCTACCACTCACGCGTGCACGTGCCTCCGCATAATCTTCGTCGTCGTCCGAGTCGCCGTCGACCCACTCTGACACAGGCCCCGAATCGCGCTGCCGCGGCTCCGGCGTGGGAGGGACGGGTGGCGAGTCGGGGGTGGTCGTAGTAGTACTATTCGTGCGCTTGCGATACAAACTCGTAACGCGCTGGCGGAACTTTACAGAGCCCAGAGATCGAATCGACCGCACGTCGCTGTCCCGCTTGGCAGTGCGCGCAGGCGGCGGGGGCGGGGGTGGCGGCCGCGTGAAGCTCGGACTTCTCTGTGGACGCAGCGGCGCCGAGTGGGCGTACTCGCGCCGCGGTTCTTCCGGGCCGGGGACGCTCGTATTCGCAGGTAGCGGGGACGGCGGGGGTACTGGCGAGAGTGATATGGATGACTTCTTGTGGGGATCCTCGGCCAACGAGCCGCTCTCCTCGTACGGGGGCGGGCTCGGCGGGAGGGAGCTAGTGCTGGAGCTGGGGTACGGTAGCTTGGATGGACCGGGCGTCGGGAGCGGCGGGAGGGGACGCAGGGCCCTCGCAAGTTTTTGAGGAACGCGTACCTCGTTGGGGTGGACAAAGCTCGCAGCGTTGTAGGGGTGGCTCATGGAAGCAGACAAGGGGCGACGTGCGAGCGCAGCATATGAGGCCTAATACCTTCCGTCACCTCGACGCTACATATCGTTGGCCAACGTTGATGGCAGAAGGCAACATAGATGGCCGCTAGACGGATCCACGGGTTTCATCTGTCGCTACATTGAACGCCAGACAGACAAAGGTCACAAGGGAGCTCAAAAGAAGAAAAGAGAACCCACAAACCCGTAATGACAGTGATATATTCAATCCTCCAACAACCCAACCCAAAAGATCCTCGAGAAAAAACCGTATGTATAAAATATCGCGGAGGATACAGTAAAACACAAGTAGAGACAGTATACGAGTGGGACATGAACTATAATATAAACATGAAGACGTACGTACGTAGGCATGAAGGGGAGTACTTGGGAAAGGATGTGTAAAGAAGACTCGCAGACAATCCACCCAATCATTCAATCCAAAAGCGTATTCCAAATTCCAGGGTGGGTGGGTGCCTCGGCTGCAGCATGCTGCGGCGTCGGCGTCGGCGGGTCGTGTCTGTGTATGTGTGGTGGTGGTGTGGGCGTATGCGGGGGGTAACGTGTAGTGATGCGGATGGACGAGGATACATTGCTAGGTAGGGTGTCGAGCAATTACGGGTGGCGAACGTATAAAACAAGGCGGGTCGTTGGTGAATAAAGATTGGATAGATACAGAGGGGACGCGGACGCGACCCCAGTCTATAGCAGACCGCACTCGCGCAAGTGGATTTGCAGAAGGATGTCCTGGATGGCGCTGAGGACGACTGCAGGAAAGTCAGTAATTATTCGAGTGGTGCGAGAACAGGAGTAAGGTCGCGGGCGACACCTAACATGCGCGACGCGAACACCCGCCCGCCCAACCAAAAAACCACTCACATTTGATCTGCTGCGTATCCGTCGCACACGTATAATGCGCATATATCTGCTTGGTCGCCGCGCTCTGGTTCAACGATACGAACCGATGCAGTAGATAGTCGCACGCCGCGTCGTAGTTGTCGCCCCCTTGGTAGTCGGGGAAGTAGTCACCCTGGGAGAAGTAAGTATTCAAGTTTGCGGAAATGGAAAAGGGGTGCCGAACGACATTCCCAGAAAACGAAACAAAACCGCAGTGGCCCTAAAGGAAATCGCAAATTCATCCCTAAAAGGGAAAACATTGCGCTTCATCCCCTTCGCAACGACGCATTTCCGAGTCGAGCATAGTGCGCTCCGGCCGCACGTCACTCTCGGGGATATCCCGCAATGATAGATCAACACCAGCTGACGCACGACACAGAACGACGTGAAGCATGCACGGACTCCACCAACTCGTACGACAAGAAAAAAATCCGAGGAAGAAAAAACTTACCAAGGGACTCCGCGGCAGCTTCTCCGCAAACAGATCAATCTTGTTCAAGAACAAGATGATGCTCGTCTTCACGAACCACCGCGAGTTGCAAATCGAGTCAAAGAGCGTGAGCGCTTCTTGCATGCGGTTCTGAGAGTAGAATTAGCGTCGTCCAAAATTCGCGAACAAGAAAGAGAAATGTGGGGGGAGTATAAAATCGAGTAGAATACGCACCACACTCTCATCCTCGTAAAGCATCTGATCGTACTCGCTCAAACTGACCAAAAACACCAACGCCGTCACATTCTCAAAGCAGTGGATCCACTTTTTCCGCTCCGAACGCTGCCCACCGACGTCGAAAAGCTTGTACGTTAGTTCGCCGACCTGGGTTAAATTGTGAGACATCCGCAAGGCATGTAGAATGGACGAAGCGGACCTTGAATGTCGTCTCCGTGATACCCGTAGTTTTGACCCTAGACCGCAGAATATCCTGGTCTGTGGGCAGATACTCTGGCGCGGCCATCCGGTCAATTGAGTTGAAGTAGTAGACGGCGCTGTCGTTGAGCTGGAACTCGCGGCTGCGGCGGACGGCTTCTTTTACACCGGGATCTAAAGGCGTCGTAAGCCAGAGAGCGCGGCACTATTGTGTCGTTTGCACGCACCCCGCCAGAGTCCACGAACGGCGTCTGCCAAGTCGCGGGGGAGAACGTCAGCCTCGATTTGCGGGGGAAGGGAGAGGATAGTGGCGCGGCGGGCGTCGTTCTGCGGGGCAAGGGAGATATCGAGTTGGGGCATCGCTTCGAGGATGGCACTACTCAGTAATGAGCATAACGCTCAACGCGCACAAGGTAAAGAGGCACGCACCGCATACTCTGAACGGTATTGCTGTAGATAATCTCCTTGTACGCGTCCCTCTCCTGCGCATTGTACCCGTCGAGATGAATGAGCTTCATCTGCTTCAAGACGGTAGATTTGCCCGACTCTCCCGCACCAAGCAAGAGCATCTTGATCTCGTTCTTGGCCATCATCCGGTCGCGCTTGAGCTGGGTCTCAATCTCGTCGTTGCCTGAGTAGAACGCCGATTAGAATGATTCATTGCGTTCCTGAGACACCCGCTCGTCCAAGGGTAAGAGAACTAACGCTGCTTCGCCTCCTCGTCTACATGCGAGCTCGGCACGCATCCCATTTTTGCTGCTGAATTTGCGGTGTTTTGGGGAGAAAAGGAGTGGCTCGTTAGCTAGTTGGGTGTCAACTAGGCCTGCGTGCAAATACCCTGCGACGAGCGGGCAAGGGGCGGAGACGAGGGAGAGGAAGGGGTCGTGATGGGGAGGAAGAAGGCGCGAGTCGTAAGTCAATCCCTTATGTAACCTGTTTGCCCCTGTTACCGCCCGCTCTCTCCTGTCGCACTCCGCCATTTAATTAACGCTATCCTCCCCTGTTTGCCTTACCCTTCTAATTGCGACCCAGCGTGCAGGGGTTGGTCTCACTCGATACTCAGGGGTGGCAAGGTCAAGAACTAATATTTGGCAAGGTCAAGAACTAACATTTTCACCCAGGAATGGGTGAATACCCAGTCCCAATGGATCGGCGGTCGTCGCGCCAACATCTGCAAGATAAAACATCGCAAAATCTTACCACGCAGAACACCGGCACACTCGAAATAACCAAATAGGTACCGCCGGTACCTGGTAAATTTGACAAGCGTCGAACTGGATGCAAATTATCGCTACCGAACACGCCTCATTTTTTTCTTTGGCGGTCCTATCGTACCGGCCGCCACCCTGGCAGTCGCGTAAGGACGGGGCTCTGGATGCTCACCAAGCGCTGAACACATCTCCAAGTAAGCAAAATCAACGACCAATTAATGGTTATAACTTGCCAGCCATAAGCAGTGTCAGCAGCAACCGGACTCTCTACACTGATACAGTACTCAATATCTTGGCTCTCATCATACCCAGTTTCGTTAGATTCTACCAGTGCCAACCATCGTCGAACGTCTCGCAACAAACTGCTATTTCAGGACTCCAGACGCCACTTCTTTCCCAATGTCATCGCGCTTCCCAGCCGCCCTCAGCGCCGCGACCAATCCGTTACCTAATTTGACTGTCCTTTGGATTCCACGAACGAACACTCGACTTTTGGCAACTGTTGGTTCGCCTTCGAAACTGGCCTCCGGCACTTTCAACTCAACATTTGGGCCGTCGCATCGGGAACTTTTTTTGCGCTCTGGTCAATGCAGTTAGCAGTCAAATTTCGGATTCTCGGCCGATATGGAGGAATTCGAGAGTGGTCAAGGCGTATCTGTCGTCGTCGTCCAGCTGCAGCTTGCGTGTCAATTGGTGGAATAGGGTCGCACAATAGATCATATTTCTGAGAAGAGTGATGACCGCTTGCGTTGATATGAGAATTTATAGCGAAAAGAGGACCCGAACTATAATTAATGCAGTGTGATTTCAACGTGACCGTGTTTGCTAACTCCGAAGCTTCGGTATCCAAGTATCGCGTTCCTCAGTCTGCTCCCAACCACCACAATGAACGACCCCAATTTCCAGACGACGCTGAGCCCCGTCGATTTCCAGCCGGTGGTCCAGCGCAGGTATCCCACCCCCGAAGCCCTCGATGAAACAATCGCACGCGCAGCTGCAGCACAGAAAGAGTGGGCCGCGGTGCCTCTCGCAGAGCGAATCGCCATCGGCCACAAGTTCATCGAGGAATTTACGACGATGGGCCTGCGAGTTCCTGCTGAGCTCACCAAACAAATTGGCCGGTGGGTCTGTTGCGCTGCAGTGGAAGACTTGTCGGTTTAACTGGACACAGCCCAATCTCCCAAGGTGCAGGCGAAATGCAGGGATTCATGGAGCGCGCCAAATACATGCTCTCGATTGCTGCTGCCTCCCTTGCCGACATTCCGCTCGAGGACACAGACAAACCAGGTTTCCGTCGCTTCATCAAAAGGGTTCCTCTCGGCGTCGTGCTCGTTATCGCACCATGGAAGTCCGTGCTCCCCCTCTACTTCAGTCAAGCCGCGCACTGAACCTCTCCAGCTACCCCTACCTAACTGCCATCAACTCTGTTTTCCCCGCGCTTCTCGCAGGCAACGCCGTCCTCCTCAAACCGTCGCCGCAGACACCGTTGAGCGCGGAGCGGTTGTCCCTCGTGCGCGCATTTTAGCCTCGCATTTTAGCCTCGTTTATATTAATGCAACTATTACAGGGCCTCCAACGCGCAGGCGTCCCCAAGGATTGCATCATCGCGCTGCACCTCTCCACCCAGCTCACGACACAAGCAATCCAGCACCCGCTCGTTAGCTTCGTGTCGTTCACAGGTAGCGTTGCTGGCGGCCGTGCCGTCGAGCGGGACGCCGTGAACGCCCCGGGCTTCAAAGGTGTCGCCCTTGAGGTTCGTTTGACGTTAATTTAACTGAGCATGGGTTAATCGCACACAGCTCGGTGGCAAAGACCCGGCCTATGTGCGCGCCGACGCAGATTTAGACTACACCGCCGCAGAACTTGTCGATGGCGCATTCTTCAATTCCGGGCAGAGCTGTTGCGCGGTCGAGGTAAACCGCTATCCCCTCAGAGAAACTGTATTCATATTTCCGACAGCGTATATACGTGCACGAATCCGTTTTCGACGAATTTGTCCCCAAATTTGTGGACATTGTGAAGGTGGGTCTATTCTGTGGCCAATCTCTGTCCGACAAACTTATATTATCTCCATAGAAATACAAACTGGGCGATCCGGAGAACCCAAAGGTTACCCTCGGGCCCGTCGTGAGCCGAGAAAGTGCAGAGCGCATCCACAAGCAGGTTGCGGACGCGATTGCGGCGGGGGCCAAGGGCCTTATCCCACCGGAGCCGTTCCGCGCGGCGAAACCGTAAGTGTTCCAGCAATCTCTCGATGAGCGCTGAAGCGAGGGTGCAGGGGCACGGCATTTGTGGCGCCGCAGGTGTTGGTAGATGTAAACCACAGCAAGTCCTATCCCTTTCTCTGATTCGAAGCTGATATGATACGGATGCGAACAGCCATGGATATCATGAAGGTGCGTGTTGCCAACTTACAAAATTCGCGCCCCAAAATAACCATCGATTTGGCTCCAGGAAGAGACTTTTGGGCCTGTCGTCGGCATTCAGAAGGTTTGCCTATATTAGATGCTCCCGAGCACCATTCTTACTTGCATTTACAGGTTACATCTGACGACGAGGCCGTGACCCTCATGAATGACAGCCCCTACGGACTGACCGCGTCCGTCTGGACCAACGCAGAGGTCAATCCCGAGTCGGAGGAGGCATTTTTGAACATCGAGGACAAGGTGAACACGTTTAAAGGACGAGATTTGGGATGAAACTCACCCACGGAGATCAGCTTGAATGCGGGACCGTGTTTTTGAACAGGTGCGTCTTGGCCTGCTGTTCTCAGCCCCCAAATTGCGTTGCCTTGAGTTCTAACTACCTGGGATCAGATGCGACTATCTCGACCCCGCACTCGCGTGGACAGGGACGAAGGACAGTGGACGCGGAGTCAGTTTGAGTAAATTTGGTCCGTTTTTCTTCCCTTTGTCTTCATCTCCTTCTTTCTCTAACGATGGATTCGGGTGGATAGGTTTCGACCAGCTCACCCGCGCGAAGAACGTGCACATGAAGATCAAGACGACCTAAAAGATATTATTCCCGACCAGCTGAATGCTTTGTGTAATGCTTTGGAGCCTCATGTAAGAACGCGCAGGTGTATCTTGCGCGATATGTATCGCGAATGTCACAAGAATTGCCTATTTCGTCCACGGGAGGTGTTTGGTTCGGAAGCCGCCGGACAACATAGCGAATATCGTTTCTCATCGACAATGACTGTTCAACCACTCAGTAAGCCCGAGCTATTAGCAGGGCTTGGTAATGTATACTGCTGTATCATTCATGCTCTTCCTTCGCTATAATTGACATCGCGTGATTTGACGCAGTTTAGGCGCAATGTTACAGATTTAGTCACCCATATATCACCCTCGGTGTCGAGAACGTCCGCAAGCTAATCATGTTGAACGCCCACTTTGTGCTTCTTTTAGGCGCACTCTCCGCCGCGGCCCAGCAGGCCACCTTTTCCTCTCAGTCGACCACGACGCATGACCGCACGGTCTTTCACCATCCTATCAAGCGCGTTGCTGTCATCGGCGCCGGACCTGCGGGATTACAGGCTGCTGCGAAACTTGTTGAGCATAATTTTACTGTTCGGCTGTTTGATCGCGCTCCAGGTATCTTGGAACCCCTATTTTCGGAATTGATTCGAAACAAAGCTGACGACACGCAGGTCCCGGTGGCAACTGGTTCTATACGGACGAGACCCCCGTGCGCGAATCATATCCGTGCGTTTGCCAGTAAACTAAGGGCAAGAGGAAACTAACGGAACTGGGCCCTTAGTGACACACCGATCGACGAGGAAGCATATATTCCTGAGCATCTCCCGGCCACGCACTACTACGAGGAGGGAGAAGAGGGTATCACTCTGGAGGATAGGTGGAAGGAGCACTGGCAACCGCGACCGGTGTGGGATAATTTGCACACCAACTCCCCAGCTGTGAGATACAATCACACTTTGATTTTGGTGCTCGCGGTTAATCCTTTGAACTCAAGGTCATTACTGAGCTCCCTGACGTGCCCTACCTCCCCGACTCGGTATATCCCTTCAGCCAACCTTTCTCTCTCTTTGGTTTAATTCACAGCTATAGCCGTGGGTCCTTTCGAATCATGTCATCCAGCGACACGTCCGTGCCTATGCCTCCCTCCACAACCTCAACGCCAACGACTACCCCATTGTTTCTTCTTCACCGCCGGTTACGGCTTACTCAACACGCGTCGAAAAACTCGAGAAGATAGAGTCCTCGCAGACCTGGAGAGTCACTGTCCGCAAGCTAAAGCGCCTTCCAGAGTCAAAACAGATCAAAGCCAGTTGGTCGACGGAAGAGTTCGACTCTGTTGTGATCGCCACAGGTCCGTATGTTGCCCCACACGTGCCGGATATCGCAGGGCTTGCGGACTGGAGCAAGATCTCCGATGCCGGTCAATACAGCGTATACCACTCACAATCGTATCGCCGACCGGAACGCTATCAGAATAAGGTCGAATCTTTTCCTTTCCTTTTCTCACGTTGAAATTAATCCTGCGCTGCTTGAAAAACCAGACCGTTTTGATCGTTGGGGCTAGTGTTTCTGCTTCGGAGATCGCGCGCGACATTGCTCCCTATGCAAGCAGCGTCTTTGCAAGTGTTCGGGTCAGTAGCATTTTGATGCAATTTTTCTTACTGTCGATTAACCGGTCGACAGCGGCATGAAAACGTACCTGCGTTCCGGTTACGCAGTTTCCAGCGCTTCCCGAGTACAACACAATTTCTCCCCGAAATTGCCAATTTCGAGTCCCTTCCGTCTGAAGCGCGAGACCAAGGGATTAAACATGGCAATATCCATCTCAAGAATGGAAGCGTGCTTCATGGCATTGATGAGGTTTTTGTTCCACAATTGGTGTTCCCCCAACGGCTCTGAACGACTCAAAAGGTGATCCTCGCCACGGGTTATATCCATTCCAATATTTTCCTGCCCAACTTGTCAGTTTATTCACCGGTATTCTCGAGTCTTACTCACTTCTACGTTTTCGGTGTAGTACCACTGACGGTCAACCTACCAACTTGCATTGGACTGGACATTGGATTCCTGACCCGACCCTTGCGTACACCAATGGTTGGTTATCAATCCTATACTGCAAGCCATTCATTGATTAGGCGATCAGTTCGGCCGTGGACCATAGGAAGGTACCAATCGTACGCGTTTGCCAAGGTCTGGGAGGGCACTGCACATCTCCCTTCGCAAAAACAAATGCGAGAAGATTACGATAATGGGAAGTATCATTTCCGGGGCCTATTCAGCTCTGCGCCGGCGGAAGGTAAGGGGCGCTCCTGACGTCTTGAGCCCCCACTCACTGTGCGCTCAGCATTATTCCGACAATACGTCGCATGGCTCAACAATGAATCGCTCGAAAACGGAGGACGCTTTGTGGAGCCTTGGCCAGTGCAGTAAGACTCTAGCGGACTTTTGAAAGTTGCTCGTTGCTGAAATCTGCCTCAAGAAATCGCGAAGTCTTTGTATACTACTCCGAGAGGGAATGGATCAGGGTAAGCATAACTTGCAAGTAAGAGCGACATCTTCCATTGACATTGCATCCAAGGGCTACACGACGCTCGCGAATTTCACAGACTTCGAGCAGTTACCTTCCCGCGAATGGCCGACTGGAAAGGCGGATGCTTGGGATGCGATAGTCTACGACGATCACGATTGGTAGTTGTTTCCCCATGTAGAGTAGTTGTACTGATCAAAGTTATCGTTGTGAATGGTTTTCGATTACAACCTCTTACTCACCAGTGCTTGGTGCGTGCGGCCATATTATTGGTCTATAGTGTGTTCAGTCGGTTGTTGTATCGTAGTCCATTATTCAGACTCGGACGCTGGCGAATCTACACTGATTTGTACCTTTCTACGATTTGAATACGTTGCGGCCTCGTCCTTGGGTCGCTCAACCCGCCTGGTTCAGCTTTAACACCTTTTATTTCCGCATTGCTGCACGACAAGGCCGAATTCCACGGCGGAAGTGTGGTTCCCTTCTCGATTCGCCCAGTTCAGCACTCAACGCTTTCGGCCGAAAAAGGCAACCAAAGACAGGGGCATTGAACAAACAGGTGACAACTCTCATCTACTCCTTGAGGTCGGACCTTGACCTCAGCCATGTCAGACAACGTACGCTTGCCGCCATATTCAGTTATTTACCCGGATCCCGGACCCCGACTTTTTACCTTCACACCAAAAATTTACACCAGCTCTTTTGATGTTTGACTACCTTTACAGGTCAGCCTCGAGCTACATGGAAGGGAGGGGATGCTTTTTCAATCCCCCATCTCGGAACCAACGCTCAGAGCCACAGAAATATAGTGGACGTATTCCGTTTTCAGAATGCCCCCACTTGGCGCTGTACGTTGGAGTTTTTCACATGAACGAGTCATGTCAAGTTAATCGCGAGAATCGACTAGAACTACCAAGACGTCAAATATCATCGCTACTCGCCATCAACACCACCTCTACGCCGCCTGACCTTCCCTGCTTCTCTCCACCGCCGATTCCACTCCCTCGTCAACCCGACCTTCCGGGTCTCCCACTCCACGCGTATCTCGTCGTCGGTTTCCGTTCGATGGAAGTGTGCATCCCACCCGTTGTCCTTACTAACGTCGATGACGTCTCGCTGGCGCGCCTTCGTGCTCGGAGTCGACGACGAAAACGATGTCAGCAGAGGGAAGAATAAGAGCTGCTTGGGATCGAGCGTGACGTATGCCTGAGACGGCGTTGTAAGAAGCGCCGCGATGGCCGGGAGCGGACCGTCTGAAGTTGTATTAACTCC
This sequence comes from Mycena metata, assembly GCA_029378385.1. Classification (NCBI taxonomy): domain Eukaryota; kingdom Fungi; phylum Basidiomycota; class Agaricomycetes; order Agaricales; family Mycenaceae; genus Mycena; species Mycena metata. The sequence goes on along the minus strand of JARKIB010000372.1, from coordinate 71,698 downwards.
TAACGCGGCAGTCGGGATCGGATGCGGGAGTTCCTCGTCCAGTTCGAGGTCGAGATACCCGAGAAGAGAAAATCCCACTATTATAGATATCAGCTCTCGAGAGAATCACAATGAGAAAGCCGGTTACCCTTGTCCTCTTTTGAAATGAAGAGATCTTTCAATTTTGTGGCCTGTGTAGACTTGCGTGGGACGAACGGGACCTCGGCAATTTTTGACGTCTTGGAGGAATTGGCTTCATTCTCCACGTCCATTGGCACAAATTCGATCGGTTCGTCGTGGGCGCTCCGAGTCGTTTTGGTGCCAATCTTAAGCAGTTCTTCCTCGCCGACGCTTTCTCGACCAGCCCACTCTCCATCCCTGGCGCCGAATAAAGAGTTGAGCAGAGTGAGAGATTGACTCTTCTCCACCGCCAGGTCGACAGCGGATTGAGGTGCCTCCGAGCTAGGTGTAGTAGTGATTGAAGTGCTTTTAGGATGAGAGGCGGCCGGGGAAGGATCGATGTGGCTTTCGTCCACCACGATCACCTTGTCCGAGGAGAGTTGCTCAACGCTCTCTCCCGAATTTTCCAAGTTTAAACGAACGCTTCCATAACGCGTCATGTCGATGGTGCGGCGGCGAGCTCGAGAGTCTGGATCCGGCTTTTTTTTCGACTTCTTGGAATCATCGCTTTTCACACCCGTTTCGATCGCGGAGGATACCAGAGGAGGCGGAAGGGGCCGCTCTGGGCGGATTCGCACAGGGCGCACCACCGTGCCTGTTTCGCTCACCTTCCAACCCGATCGAGTCGCGGCGGTTTCAGGCGTAACGGGGGCCATGTCCTCGGCGTGTACACCGCGCTTGCGTTTGCGCTTCGGGGGAATCGGTTCTTCGGCATTCTCTTCTGCAATTCTGTGAACGAGCCCAAAGCTTTAGCTGGCAGTATTCTGAGGCGGTAGAGAAAAATCACTAGCCGTTGATCGAAAGTTGGTCGTGCATCCCCTACACGAACTTTGACGCCTTTCCAGACGGAACCGCTCAGCGAATTCACACCTGAGGTCCAATGTCAGCATGAGACGAAAACAAAGTTTTACCAGCTCTCACATCTGGCAATACTCGTATCCGACCCTTCAATACAGACGAACCCGAATTTCTTTGGGACACCGACGCCATCCAGTTCTCCGAGCCCGTCAACCGATTTCACCGATCCAAATTTTCCGATGTGGGCGGTGAGAGATTGTACGAGTTCCTGGGTACCTTTGGAGGGAACGGATGGTGAGAATGAGATGTGCAAGCGCTTCGTCGTGGTGGCAGGAAGAGACATGTGATCGTGACAAGAATTTCAGAAAGTGGGCAACTTCGGCCGACTCAGCCGAGACTGACAGTCCAAAACCCATTTTATTTCATTTTGCCCCGAATCCGCCCTCCTACCCGGACCCGGAAGCAAGGTAGTGTTTTTAGGTGAGAATATATATCTATCCGACTTTCGATGCCTCGTCTCCGCTTTATCATGTCCGAAAAAAAATGGACAGGGAAAGTTCGGGCCCAAGTTTGGAATAGGCCTCATACTGAACTACGTTGTGTGAGGGATTAGGCATATAGGGTAAGGAGGTAAAACGCACCTAGGGAGGCTCACGGCGGCTACGACGTTATCGTGCGACGAAGGGTCTTCGTAGTTCTCGTGAAAGGAAAGTCGGATCGAAGGAAATGCCTGAGAGTAAGTGTCCCGAGAGACGCTCATCGTCCCGTAGATGTGCATCTCTCGCAGTTTGCACCCAGATTTCGATATGAATGATGTTAGGGAATGAATAGGGTCCAGACCAAGCAGTTTTTCTTCGATGTGAAGGTCGCGGAGAGCAGGGGCGATGAGGTTTTCCAGATACCCTGACACCATGTCTTCAATGTAATAACGAACCAAAGCCAAGGACTCCAAACGCGGAAGCGTCACATCGGGCCAAGGACCCGTGCTGCCGACGATACGCAGCTGGCAATGAACCAAGTTGGATGTTTGTTGTAGGACAGGAAAACATTTTTCAGGGTCCATGCATTCCATGGTCATCGAAGTTAGCTGCGCCCACGGTAGAATAACTGTGTCCAAAGCCAAATCGTTGAGGAAGACTGCACGCAGGAGAGGCGCCTCTGGAAATACAACGGGGTCTCCCCTTGCCGGCTCTTCCACTGCTATGTCGAGGTGGCGGAGGAGAGGCAGCGGGCCGGCAATGGCGAGGAAGGGCCGGTAAACGAGGGAAACCCGTAGGTACTCCCAGCGTGCGCACTGAGCGGACGAAAAGAAGAAGTTGCGCGGGGAATCGAAGGTCTCTTCGATTTCAATAGAAAGTGGACAGCAACGCGATCTCTTGAGCCACACGTCCAGTTTATGGAGCTGTTGGACAAATGGAACAGAGACGTTCGAGTCGTCCATTTCGTCCTCCTCGTCAGGGTCGTCAATGGATAGATACGCGGCTCTCCAGAGGGTGGGAGTAGCCAACGCAATGTCTCGCCATTTCCGACAGATGTGCGTCAGGCTGGTTGGCGAAAGAGGCCCAGCGAGAAGTGCGGGTTCGGGATACACGGGTAGGAAATGGACAAAGATCTCGGAAACGATTTCGTTGGGCAGCGTCAGAACGGGGTATTTGTAGGAGTCGAGCTGCGCTTGGGCCAGCGTCCTCTGAGCCCGCAATGCGGATAAGGAGTGCTCGCGCACAGGGATTTCGCGCTCGAGATCCATAATCTGAACGTCCAAATTAGCAACAAGATTGCGTTCTGCCTCGAGGGTGGCCATCGCAGGCAGTACGGTGAAAGTTCAAGTCCAGTTCTGGTGGATTCGAGTGCGCTCTGTCGCCAGAGTGGAAATCCTAGGCGCTGTCAGGATTTTATGAATCAGTCTTCTTCACGATCCGGGGTTTTTCGCTTTCTGCACATACCTGACGCAGGCCGTTTTTGGTGGTTCAAGTCGAAATGACCTGGACGTCCGCATCAATTCCCACGGTGGCGGGTCGCGAGAGAAAAATTACAGGAGTATTCATGTTCAGCTTGTAACAAAGCCCCAAGTCACAATTGTACTCGAAAGGAAACGGCACACATATATATATACTCATCGCCGTACAAGTTATAATGAATTTGGAGGCCCAAATGATGGTAAACGCAAGATTCCTTCGGAATTGGCGTCGCTTTAAACATCACCCTCCGACGAGGCAGTATCCGAGTCGGTCGTCGCATCTGCCCCTTCCCCATCATATTTCTCGTCGAAGGAGAGCCGGACCGAGGGAAATGCCCGGGAGTAAAGGTCCTGGGAGACATTCCTCGCCCCGCAGATGTACATCTCTCGCAGTTTGCACCCAGATTTTGATATAAATGATGTCAGGGAATGAATAGGGTCCTCCACGTCGAGCAAATTTTCGTCGATTTGAAGCTCGCGGAGAGCAGGGACGATGAGGGTTTCCAGATACCCTAACAGCATGGTTTCACTGTAATAAGGAACCAAAGTCAAAGTCAAGGACTTCAAACGCGGAAGCGTCACATCGGGCCAAGGACCCGTGCTGTCGACGAGACGCAGCTTGCAATCAACCAAGTTGGATGTTTGCTGAAGGACAGGAAGACATTCTTCGGGACACACGTCATGCAAGGTCAGCGAAGTTAGCTGCGCCCACGGTAGAATGACTGTCTCCAGAGCGAAATCGTTAAGGACGACTGAACGCAGCAGAGGGGCCTCCAGTAATACAGCACGGTTTCCAATTCCTGGCTCTAAAACTGCTATGTCGAGATGGCGGAGGATAGGCAGCGGGCCGTCGATGACGAGGAAGGGCTGGAAGAGGAGGGAGACCTGTAGGTGCTCCCAGCGTGCGCACTGAGCGGACGAAAAGATGAAGTTGCGCGGGGAAGTGAAGGTCTGTTCTCGAATTTCAATAGAAAATGGACAGCAACGTGATCTGTTGAGCCACATGTCGAGTTCATGGAGCTGTTGGTCAAAAGGAATGAAGGTGTCCGAGTCGGCTATCTCGTCCTCCTCGTCAGGGTTGGTAATGGATAGATATGCGGCTCTCCACAGGGTGGGAGTAGTCAACGCAATGTCTCGCCATTTCCGACAGATGTGCGTCAGGCTGGTCGGCGAAAGAGTCCCAACGAGAGGTGCGCGTTTGGGGTAGATCGGCAGGAAGTGGACGAAGATCTCGGAAACGATTTCGTTGGGGAGCGTCAGAACGGGGTAAGCGTAAGAATCGAGTCGTTCTTGCACCGACGTGCGTTGCGCCCGCAACGCGGCGAGGGAGTGCTCGAGAACCAAGATTTGGTCGTTCAGTTTTGCGATTCGAGTGCGCTCTGCTGCTAGGGTGGACATTGTACAGAGGCTGTCAGGGTCGATCAGTTCTCTTCATGGTTCGGGATCTTTTGCCTCTTACCTGCCGCGGGGTGGCGCAAGTCGAAGTGAAGTTTGGTTACAGCTGTTTCCGAAATCCTTGTCAGTGCGAAAAAAATTCGCCGCGTTCACAACTTTGATGGAAAGCCAAGAATTACCGGTTTTGGCCCGGATCAGTGCCCATTTCGGCAACGGTACAGTGGCCGAAACCGCCCAACTTGTTGGTCCCGACAGGAAATACAACGGGTCGCCGAGAAAGCATACAGTAATGTGCTGTAAAGGAAACATTGTGAGCTCAACTTGACTACAAGTACTTTGGTGCATAACTCACTTCAGCTTGGCCCTCCTCGGCAAGGCTCAGCTAGCTCAAACAGGCAATCCTTGGCCTTGGATCAAAACTTGGAAAGCGCGGAAAAAGATCGCCGCCAGCTGTAAAAGTTGAGCCATTAGTGGCTGTGTGATTGCATTGATGTCTGATCCAGGGATTGATCAACGATTTCCTAACCAGAACCTTTTGGCTGTTTGACTGAAGCTTTTTTCTATGTGGGTGCAAAAAATCTCCCGTCGTGTACCAAACCCAGACAGTGTCTTTACAGCGTCTATAGGATGTCCACCCTAGCTGCAGAGCGCACTCGAGCCGCAAAACTGGACGACCAAATCCTGGCTCTCGAAGGTTCCCTCTCTGCGTTACGGGCTGAGAGGGAGCTAGTCCAAGAGCGGCTCGACTCTTACAAATACCCCGTCCTCACCTTGCCCAACGAAGTCGTCTCTGAAATCTTCGTCCACTTCCTGCCGGTCTACCCCGATCCCCCGCCTCTCACTGGGACTCTTTCGCCGACCAGCTTAACACAGATCTGTCGGAAATGGCGGGACATTGCATTGACTACTCCCGCCCTATGGAGAGCCGCATGTCTATCCATTGACGACCCAGAAGAGATCAAGATGGATGGCCTATACATTCCTTTCGTTCAACAGATCTATGAACTCGACTTATGGCTCAGCAGATCACGTTGCTGTCCGTTTTCTATTGAAATCGAAGAGACCTCCGATGCACTAGATCGTAGCTTCATCTTCTCGTCCGCTCAATGCGCTCGCTGGGAGCACCTGCATGTCTCCCTCACCTGGCCCCCATTCTGCACCATTCAAGGCCCGATGCCTAACCTCCGTCACCTCGACCTAGAAGTTAGAAATAGGTACTCAGATTTCCAACCCATTCTTTTTCCGGAGGCGCCTCTACTACGCTCGGCCACTCTCAACGGTATAGCTCTTGAGGCAGTGATCGTACCGTGGGCGCAACTGACTTCGCTGACATTGGATTGTGTGTACGCCAAGAAATGTGTTCCTGTCCTACAGCAAACATCGAACTTGGTCGATTGCAAGTTGAGGCTCCTCGGCCTGACGGGTCCTTGGCCCGATGTGACACTTCCGCATTTGGAGTCCCTGACCTTGGTTCCTCACCGCTACTTCTAAATCCTGCCGTCAGGGTATTTGGAAACCTTCATCGTCCCCGCTCTCCGCCAGCTCGAAATCGCGGAAGAGATTATCAAGAACCCCATCGACTCCCTCACATCATTCATTTCGAAATCGGGGTGCAGCCTGCAGGAGATGTACATCAGCGGGAAAAGACACATCTCCAAGGACGCCTACCGCCGCGCGTTCCCCTCAATTACCCTCTCCTTTGATGAGGACTTCATCGGGGAGGGGGTAGATGTCGCTGCCTCATCGGAAGTCAAGACGGACGCGGACTTGGAACAGTCATAAGGTGGGTTTCGTCCCTTAGATGCTGCCATCGGTAGCTCACAACCGCGAACAGGAATAGTGCTCCTACAACCACAACCGCGTATAAAATCTCCGTGAGTTTGTATACAGAAGCTTGAACCCGCGGACTGACCCGTGTCTCGCAGCTTGGCAACGGCGTTAGCAGAAAAAAAGCGGTAGAACTCAATGTCTGCTCAACGGGTTACTGTGAATCGACTAGAGTAGGCGCAACGCTACGGCGAGTGCTGAAGAGCACACCAACCTCGCAGAGTTCTCGTCCGAGTCGCACAATACAACTGTCATGTTTCTCTCCCTCTCTGACGCTCTCCCCCCTGTTCCCGCCATCCCGCCAATCTCAAAATTACTCGTTAAATTCATGACCCCCAATCGGCGGTTGGTCGGTAGGTAGCCTACGTATGTGCATAATGTACAGCATGATTCGGATATAGTAGTATATCTCTACAAGTGAAGCGTAACACGAGGAAGGGGTGGCGTGAGGGGGCGTAGCAAGACATCAGAAGTGAAGATGGCAAGACGAAATGCGAATGAATGCGTGATCAAAATAAGGGCGGAGATGCGGGAAAATGTGGGTGCATGTGAATGGCGAGACGAATGCAAGAACATGCCGAGAGAAAGGAGCAAGCAAGAACGAAAAAAAAGGACGCAGAAAGCCAAAAAAAAAAGCATGCAAAATAAGTAAGTATGTGAGGTATGTATGTGCTGTTCTGCGTCACGGTATATATGTCCTGCGAATGCATGCCGGGATGTATGTACGCACAAGAAACAGTTTGGTGGTCGTTCAGTTTTGCGATTCGAGTGCGCTCTGTCGCCAGAGTGGACATCCTAGGCGCTGTCAGGATTTCATGAACCAGTCCTCTTCACGGTCCGGGGTTTTTCGCGTTCTGCACATACCTGACACAGGCCGTTTTGGTGGTTCAAGTCGAAATGACCTGAACGTCCGCATCAATTCCCACGTTGGCCGGGTCGCGAGAGAAAAATTACAGGAGTATTCATGTTCAGCGCTCAGCTTGTAACAAAGTCCCAAGTCGCATTGCACTTGAAAGAAAACGGCACATGTATATATATATATATGCCCACACACTCATCGCCGTACAAGTCAAAATTTCGGAGGCCCAAATAATGGTAAACGCAAGATTCTCGAGACGCCCTACTTCGGAGCCCGCCTCGCTTTAGACATCAGCCTCTGACGAGGCAGTATCGGAGCCGGTCGTAGTATCTGCCCCTTCCCCATTATATTTCTCGTCGAAGGAGAGCCGGACCGAGGGAAATGCCCGGGAGTAAAGGTCCTGGGAGACATTCCTCGTCCCGCAAATGTACATCTCTCGCAGTTTGCACCCAGATTTCGATATGAATGATGTTAGGGAATGAATGGGGTCCTCCAAGTCGAGCAGACTTTCGTAGATCCGAAGTTCGCGGAGAGCAGGGACGATGAGGGTTTCCAGATACCCTGACAACATGTTTTCGTCGTTAAAAGGAACCAAGGTCAAGGACTCCAAACGCGGAAGCGTCACATCGGGCCAAGGAGCTGTGCCGTCGAAGAGATGCAGCTTGCAATCAACCAAGTTGGATGTTTGCTGAAGGACAGGAAAACATTCGTCGGGACACACGTCATGCAAGCTCAGCGAAGTTAGCTGCGCCCACGGTAGAATGACTGTGTCCAAAGCCAAACTGTTGAGCCTGACTGAACGCAGCAGAGGCGCCTCCAGCGATACAACGCGGTTTCCAATTCCTGGCTCTTCCACTGCTATGTCGAGATGGCGGAGGATAGGCAGTGGACCGTCAATGACGAGGAAGGGCTGGAAGAGGAGGTAGACCCGTAGGTGCTCCCAGCGCGCGCACTGAGCGGACGAGAAGACGAAGTTGCTCGAGAAACCGAAGGTCTGTTCTCGAATTTCAATAGAAAACGGACAGCAACGTGATCTGTTGAGCCAAACGTCGAGTTCTTGGAGCTGTTGGATAAAAGGAATGAAGATGTCCGAGTCGTACATCTCGCGAGGGTCGTCAATGGATAGATACGCGGCTCTCCAGAGGGTGGGAGTAGCCAACGCAATGTCTCGCCATTTCCGACAGATGTGCGTCAGGCTGGTTGGCGAAAGAGTCCCAGCGAGAGGTGCGGGTTTGGGATACACGGGTAGGAAATGGACGAAGATCTCGGAAACGATTTCGTTGGGCAGCGTCAAGACGGGGTAAACGTAAGAATCGAGCCGTTCTTGTACCGACGTCCGTTGGGCCCTCAACGCGGCGAGGGAGTGCTCGAGAACCAAGATTTGGTCGTTCAGTTTTGCGATTCGAGTGCGCTCTGTCGCCATAGTGGACATCCTAGGCGCTGTCGGGATTCCATGAATCAGCGTTCTTCACGGTCCGGGGTTTTTCGCTTTCTGCACATACCTGACGCAGGCCGTTTTGGTGGTTCAAGTCGAAATGACCTGCACGTCCGCATCAATTCCCACGGCCGGGACGAAATGTACAGGAAGTATTCATGTACAGCTTGTAACAAAGTCCACAGTCGCAATTGTACTCGAAAGGACGGCACATATATATATATATACCCACAAACTCATCGCCGTACAAGTCAAAATGAATTCGGAGGCCCAAATAATGGTAAACGCCAGATTCTAGATACGCCCTACTTTGCAGCCCGCCTCGCTTTAGACATCAGTCTCTGACGAGGCAGTATCCGAGTCGGTCGTAGCATCTGCCCCTTCCCCATCATAGTTCTCGTCGAAGGAGAGCCGGACCGAGGGAAATGCCCGGGAGTAAAGGTCCCGAGAGACATTCCTCGTCCCGGAGATGTACATCTCTCGCAGTTTGCACCCAGATTTTGATATGAATGATGTTAGGGAGCTAATGGGGTCCAAGCCAAGCAGTTTTTCTTCGATTTGAAGGTCGCAGAGGGCAGGGGTGATGAAGGTTTCCAGATACCCTAACAGCAGGGTTTCGTCGTTATAAGGAACCAAAGTCAAGGACTCCAAACGTGGAAGCGTCACATCGGGCCAAGGACCGGTGCTGCTGACGAGACGCAGCTTGCAATAAACCAAATTCGATGTTTGCTGCAGGACAGGAGGACATTCTTCGGGATACATGTCATGCAAGATCAGCGAAGTTAGCTGCGCCCACGGTAGAATGACTGTCTCCAAAGCCAAATCGTTGAGGATGACTGAACGCAGCAGAGGTGCCTCCGGAAATACAATGGGATCCGAGCGTCCACTTCCCAGAGTCTCAACTGCTAATTCGAAGTTGTGGAGGACGGGCAGCGGGCCGTCAATGACGAGAAAGGGCTGGAAGAAGAGGGAGACCTGCAGGTGCTCCCAGCGTGCGCACTGAGCGGACGAAAAGATGAAGTTGCGCGGGGAATTGAAGGTCTGTTCTCGAATTTCAATAGAAAACGGACAGCAACGTGATCTGTTGAGCCACACGTCGAGTTCATAGAGCTGTTGACGAAAGGAATGAAGATGTCCGAGTCGGCTATCTCGTCCTCCTCGTTAATGGATAGGTATGCGGCTCTCCAGAGGGTGGGAGTAGCCAACGCAATGTCTCGCCATTTCCGACAGATGTGCGTCAGGGTGGTTGGCGAAAGAGTCCCAGCGAGAGGTGCGGGTTTGGGATACACGGGTAGGAAATGGACGAAGATCTCGCAAACGATTTCGTTGGGCAGCGTCAGGACGGGGTATTTGTAGGAATCGAGCCGCGTTTGGGCCAGCGTCCTGTGAGCCCGCAACGCGGATAGGGAGTGCTCGGGCACAGGGATTTCGCGCTCGAGATCCATAATCTGGACGTCCAAATTGGCAACAAGATTGCGTTCCGCCTCGAGGGTGGCCATCCTAGGGCAGTACAAGGGCAGTACAGTGAAAGTTCAAGTATAGTTTCGTTAGGGTTGCGGAAGAAATCGGGTGGTAACTGGTAGATGTAAGTTACCGCGGTCACGTGCAGCGTAAATTACCTATTTGTGGTCGGTGGGTCAAAAGAGCCTGGTATATTACCCCCCCACAACACGGTCACATGTCTAATCCTCAGATCATATTGAAATCATTTAAATACACGTACAGGCTCAGGAAGCACCAGGAGGCCCCATTTCTATGATTTAGAAAGTCGTGACTTCCGAGAGTCGTGTTCCGAGAGATCACAGTCATCCAAACAGCTCACGTCAAACAGCTCACGTCCAAACACACACCACAAGAACATTCTTTCACGTCTCGGACACACACTAGCACTATTTAATCCAGGTAAGCTGCATTCGAGTTCCTTAAGTGCTGAATAAATACGATGTATTAAGCATGCAACCCGACGTCGCCAGCATTTTCTAAAGTCAGTAGAATATTAACCATACCAACTCCTGTTTCGTGTCCTTCTAACCTGGTTTGCCTGTCATCTTGTGTGGTCTAACGTGGCTTTGCGCGTGCATAGCACCAGCGGCGATTTTTTTGAGAAATACGCGTGATTTGACCACGTGATGCGTCCGAAAATGTAACTTTCCGCGTAAATTACAATTGTTGTACCTCGGAAAATTTTTGGGTAGTAAATTACCGACTTTGTTGTACCCCCTGGAGTTTCTTCCGCAACCCTAAGTTTCGTGGTGGAGTGAAACGAGGTCACGTTTTGACGGCTCCGAGTGATTCAAATAATTTTTTCTTTCGGCTGCCACCACGATGCCCCCTTCAGCGTCCAAGCAAAAACGGCTCGCAGAGAAGGCGGCAAAGAAGAATGTCGGCGAGGGCTCGACATCGGGCACCCCGACGACGGGCTCCCGCGTTGGCAGCAGCACCAACACTCCGCTCTCCAGTCTCAGCGCCGCCAACAGCCAAGAGGACCTCACCAGTATGGCAAAGCTCAGTCTCGCCACCGACCGGTGTGTATTCTCCTCGATACCCGCCACGGTGCTGATTTGGATTGATTTTGAATCGCGCAGGAGTGCAAGCGGTGTGCTCGTATCGGATGTAAAAGCGCGCGATATCAAGATCGACTCGTTTACCCTCTCGTTCCACGGCCGGCTACTCATAGAGGGTGCTGAGATCGCTCTGAATTACGGCCAGCGGTATGGGCTCCTGGGCGAGAACGGATCGGGGAAGGTGCATAAATTTTCTTTCATTTTTTCCTCTCTTGGACGTCATATCTGATCACTCTGCAGTCGACGTTCCTTCAATCGATTGCTGCTCGGGACATTGACATCCCAGGCCACATTGATATCTACCTGGTCTCCGGCGAGGCGGAGCCATCCGACGTGAACGCCGTAGACTTTATCGTCGCCTCCGCAAAATTAAAGGTCGCCAAGCTCGAAGCCCACATCGAGCAACTGTCGATAGCCGATGACGTGGACGACCTAGCTCTCGAGGCCGCCTACGAGCAGCTCGAGGAGATGGACCCCGCAACATTCGAATCCAAGGCCAGCAGCATCTTGCACGGTCTCGGGTTCTCAACAACAATGATGAAAAAGCCGACGAAGGACATGAGTGGTGGTTGGCGTATGCGTGTTGCCCTCGCGCGCGCCCTCTTCGTCAAGCCGCATCTTCTGCTGCTCGACGAGCCCACAAATCACTTGGATCTCGGTGCTGTGGTCTGGCTCGAAGCGTACCTCAGCACATACAATCACATCCTTGTCATCACCAGTCACTCCCAGGATTTCATGGACAGTGTCTGTACCAACATCATGGATTTAACGCCGAAGAAGAAGATGGTGTACTACACGGGTAACTACACCACCTACGTCCGGACGAAGCAGGAGAACGAGGTGAACCAGATGAAGGCGTACCAGAAACAACAAGACGAAATTGCGCACATCAAAAAGTACGGTCACCCTCCATGTGCCTTTTGTTCCCGGACTGATCGGGACCTAGGTTCATCGCGTCTGCTGGTACATACGCAAACTTGGTGCGACAGGCCAAATCGAAGCAAAAGATCATCGACAAGATGGAGGCGGCGGGACTCATCGAGAAGATCGAGGTCGGCAAGCCTTTGCGATTCAACTTTGAGGATGTGCGCAAGCTGCCCCCGCCAATCATCGCCTTCGACCAAGTCGCGTTTGCCTACTCCGGGGAGAAGAAGGATTATCTGTACGAAAATATTAGCTTCGGTATCGAGTCAGTTGCCCCTTCGCCCCCAACCGAAACCTTCCTGACGGTGATGCAGTATGGACGCACGGATAGCCATCCTCGGTGCTAACGGGACAGGCAAGTCGACGCTGCTGCACCTGATCACTGGCGCGCTACAACCGTCAGCGGGTACCATCTCGAAGCACGTACGTTTCCCTCCGGTTTTCTCTTCCTCGGCTCCCTCTGACTCTGTTTCCAGGCCGCGCTCAAGCTTGCCAAATACTCGCAGCACAGCGCCGACCAGCTGCCGTACGACACCTCCCCAATCGAATACTTCCAGCAACTGTTCAGCCAACGGTTCCCGGAGATCGACGTGCAGGGCTGGCGGTCGCAGCTCGGGCGCTTCGGTCTCTCCGGCGCGCACCAGACCGCACCGATCAAGCAGCTGTCCGACGGGCTGCGGAATCGCGTGGTCTTCGCGCAGCTCGCCATGGAGCACCCGCACATCCTGCTCCTCGACGAGCCGACGAATCACTTGGACATGGAGTCGATCGACGCGTTAGCGCGGGCGATCAAGGAGTTCGAGGGCGGGGTCGTTATCGTGTCGCATGACTTCCGGCTCATCTCGCAGGTGGCGGAGGAGCTGTGGGAGGTAGCGGACCGGACGATAAAGAACCTAACCAAGGCGGACATCAGCATCGTCGACTACAAGAAGAACCTGGTCAAGCAGAGTACTGCGGCGATCGAGAAGGCGAAGCTGTTCAGCAAGACCGCTCCCAAGGGGAGAACATAGACGTCATCGTACTTGGAAGTAGGATATATTTTACTATAGACTTTTGTATCTACGTCGCTGGATATAGATGTGGCGTATATTGTAGCGCTAGGCTGTTTTCCATGATTATGATATTTCTTTCCATAATTGGCCAGCTGGACGAGCTTTGTGTGCGCGTGTTATTCAGCTTTTTGATTTCAGCTTCTAACGCGAATTCTCGACTCGGAGCCGACGCCACGAACTTCAACTCTAACCACCACTTTGGAGTCTCCCTTCGCTTCGAGGCTCGAACCAACTACTGTGCGCGCAACTGCGCGCAATGAAATCTCCTGAAGCGAGCGAATCGCAGAGTTGCAGAACTTGAAATCCACGCAGAGTTGCAGAACTTGAAATCCACCAGTTGCCTGTCCGAGGAGCACAGCTCCGTCAGTGCCTATGTACTACGTAGAGGCGCACAGGGCTCTCCTGTCACCATACGACGATTAAATGCCGACGTCCTCCAGGAAATATTCTTGCTTGCCTCCTAATCCACCGAAGCTGCATGACTGCCCGGGAGGCGCTTGTTCTTCCCAGACGGATATGCAGCTTGTGGAAGACGTTGTCTCTCTCGACGCCGGGCCCTTGAGGAACTGCCAATCTCAAAATCCCACACATGAGGAGGTGCAACGGGACTCACATGCCCTGCGGAGGGAAATTACCAAAACTTGGTTGGGACGATCTGCGCAACTTCCATTATCCTTGTCGATGGAATGCGATCCTAGCGACGAGGAATCGTACCCGTACCTCCATCTCCTCTGCCGACCCCACTGCAGGCGCTCATTCCATTTGCATCTCGTTGGCAGCATGTAGCGCGCAATCTGGATCTCCTCTTGAATCTTCAGACTCACTGTGGCCGATGTTCCGCTGCTTAGGACCCTGAAAATCACCCCGCTTTTCCTATCCCAGCGTGTCGAGTGGCAGTCCTTCAAGTTTGCTCTCCTCGCATTACCAGTTTCGCGCTCACCAGCGCAGGGGGCGATACATATCCCGTCACTCTCCCCTTGCAATGGAAGAATCTCACTTATTTTTCACTCATTGGACGGACGTGGATTGCTATCCATTCATTAACCACTGCTATAGCCCTGGAGATCCTGGCTAGGTTTCCTGGCATTCGGAGCTGTAATTTGCTGTTGAAAGTCGATACCGTGCCCGCAGTGTCAGACAGAGCCGTTCTCGAGCTTCCTCATCTCCTCTCCCCCGCCATCATCTGCCCCATTTTTGCGCCTGGTCTGATTTTCCGCTCCCTCTCGTTGCCGGAGTTGCCGCCTCTCGCCTTCTGTGACGGTGGGAACGTGAATGTTCAGGACAAGTTGTCCTTCCTTCCTGACGGTTCTCCGCGTTTGGAATGTCCGTCCAAATATTCGACAAAGAGTCCGTCGTGGATTTCTCCTACGCCTTACCGGCGACAGTTCAGCAATTGCATTTCGCTGGAGACGAATACCGCAGCAATGCGCGGTATCTCTTTCGACCACGCCCCTGCTATCTTGACTCCGTCCTCCACTCGGGTCTACGTTGGCTGTCCCATTTTACGAGAACTCTCCATCCCACACTGCATCAACATCTCGGATGACGCGCTCTTGCGCATGGCCGCTCGGCCAGCTTACCCAGTTACACTCCGACGTCGGCCAGTCAAGTTCGTAGTGGGGTCATGCGCCCGAGAACCGGCGAGGGTCGGGGTGTGAATGGCTCGTGACTAGTTACCGCAGGAGTGTTGCAGGAGTGTCGAGTCGACGAAAATAGGGATTGAATAATTCCCCTAGAGCAACAAAATCTGCGAGGAAAACGAAAGACCGGGTATTACAGTTTGAAAGCGAAAATTATGAACTACGCGTTGTTGTTGCGTATTTACCCCGGATTGACCCGAAACGGAAGCTGTTTTTTTCACACCTCCGTGCCGGTTGGATTCGTGTTCTCTGGTATAATTCTGGGTTAGACTGCGGGGAAGGGCAATGTTGCCCAAAGTCGCAACCACACTGCTGCATAGCAGCGGCCGCGCTGTTGCAGCGGTCCAGACACAGACCCACACGATTAGAAATGTCCTTCACTCGTCGACTTCCGCTTCGTCGTCCCCGGGTGGCCAGAACCCTCTCGCCCCATGGACTGCGCCCAGCTCTTCTAGTCACGGCAACAACGGAAAGCACACTGGCAGCCGTTTTTATTCTGGGTACAACGGGGCAGGCCGCGCAGTTACTCAGGCAAATGCGATCACCTCCCAAGACGGTGGGGTGGCCCAAGCGGACGATACAGAGGAGCTGCCGGTCAGACGCGTCCCAATAATACGCTCTCGCAGCCACAGCCTGTCCACATCAAGATCTGAAAAGCCCAGCGTACTCAAGACTGTTAAACTGCATGCTCGCGCGTTTGCGTCGTTGGCCCCGCAGGAGGCGACAAGCAGCGCTCCTATCCCTGTCCTTGTTCGCCGCAACTCGACATCCAGCACCGATGGCGAGCCCTTTGTCGCAGCACCGCCAAACGCGCGCGCGCCGTCTCCCCGCCCAGATCCCGTTGATCCCGCCGCGCCCCAAACTGTCGAACCTCCGACGATCTTATCCCTATCCCCGGTGCTGCGTGCCATCCACCGCGCGCGCGAGTCCGAGGATCCCGTCCAGGTCGCCGATGCCGTCCGCCAACTCGTGGAGGATACATCCTCCCCGTCCGTCCGCGAGTACAACGAAGCTCTCTCCGCATTACGCGAGACCCGCCGCCCGGGCGACTCGCTCGTGCTGCTCATGCAAACATACAACGCCATGCTGCGTCACGGACTCATGCCCAATCTGCGCACCTACGTCGAACTCATGACCGCCATCACCGACCGCGACCATGAGATCAGCACGACGATCACGTCCTTGGAGGCTCGCGCTCGTCGCGGACAAGGAACCCTCACCGATCCGCAGCGCATCGAGCAGCTCCGCGCCGAGAACACCTTTGACTCGGCCATGAAGTTGTTCGAGACTGTCAACACGACTGACGGCGCCCACCACATCCCGCTCCATCTCTACACCGCCCTTCTCCGGTCCTGCGCAAACCACGCCCGTCCAGAGGCTGCGCTCCACATCTTCAACGCACTCGAGCAGCGTCCGGACCTCCTCCCCACCGCGCCCGTGTACAAGCATATGTTGCGCGCGTATTCGAGTCCGGATGGTATCACAGATGCAGGTTGGTCTTTCTTTGCTGTTGGAAAACTACATGTGATAACACAAATCCAGAAACCATTTTCGACGACTTTGTCTCGCGCTCCGCTGCCGGCACCGTCGACTGGTCGCCGACCGCGTACGGCGCGCCGCCCCCGGGCAGGTACCAAAATGTGCGTATGCACCAGGATCAGGCTGCCCCCCGCCGCCAGCACCTCCAAGTCTACAACCAGATGATCGAGGCGTACTTCCGTGTTGGCCTCTCGGACAAGGCGGTTGGCCTCCTCGAAAGCATGATGCGCTCCATCGCGCCCTCTGCATTCGGCCCCGCGGACGTCCCTCGTCCCGGATCGAGCACATACACGACCGTCATCGCCGGCTTCATCAACACGGGCGACATCGACACGGCGCTCGCCTGGTTCCGGCGCCTGCTCAACGAAACCGCCGTCGCCCGCGCGCCCTACGAGTCTCATCAGCAGGCGTTGCGTCCCGACGCGGTTGCATGGCAGACAATGCTCGATGCGCTCGCGCTCGACGGCAGGATTGACGACCTCAACGCGCTCTTCCTCGAGCTGGTGCAGTGCGCGTCCCGGGATGGGCTCGTCGTCCGGGATGCGGACCGTCAGATGGTGTACCTCGCAAATATTGCAAGACTACCGCGGCTAGACGACAGGGGTGCAGGGGCGGTGGGAGCCTTCATTATGGGGCATGTGTTAACGGACGCAATGGACGTGCCGCGGCTCACTCGGCCGCTGTGGGAGGCGTATGTCGCGAGGGGGATGCTCGTCCAGGCGCTTACCATAGTGACGAGCATGGGCACAGTCCCCCGCCCGGGCTTGGAGGCACCGGTCGTTGGGTTGATGGAGCAGGTGTTTAGACGCGAGGAAGTTCCGTGGGAGATTGCCCGTCAAATCGTCAAGCTCGCTAATGGGTCCGGTGTGACCGTGCCCGCGGAGACGGCGGTCAAGGTGCTGCATGCATACGGAAAGGACACCACGCCCAAAGCCCCCCTCGAGCCCCGGGATTGGGCGTTCTTGCTTAGCGTGGCAGTAGACCAAGAAATCATCGCCTCAAACCGACCGAAAGGGTATGCTTTCCAGGGACTCGCGTCGCTGCTGCAGGATATGGCGGCTGCGAACATAGGACTCACGGACATGCCGCCAAAGACGACGCGGAGGGTCGTCAAGACCCTGTACTTGAAGCAGGGCGCGGATGAGCTGCGTATGGCGTTTGCGCGCCTGGGTCCGAAATTCGTCCAGGTGCTGGATGACCCTGACCGCGCGATCAAAGAATTAGCTACTGCCGCTACTTCACCGCCTACGCAAGAGGAGGTACAACAGGAACAACAGACCCCAGTGGCGACAGATGCGGAGTTTTCCTCCGTCGGCTCGGAAGAGGGCAGTGATACGTCGTTTGAACCCGTTGTTGTAATCGACAAGATGCTCTCCAAGACGATCGACGCGGTGCTCACCCGACCCCAGAACCACACCGCCTCGCCCGGGTCGCCCCCCGCCACAGAGGCATACGCCCACTTCCGCGCGGCGCTCGCGGATCCGACACGCTCGCGCGTTCCCACTGCGTATGTGCTTGGGAAACTCATTCAGGCACTTGGGCGGGTATACGACATGGACGCAGTGCGAGAAGCGTATACCGTCGGGCAAACACTCCTCCAGAGCCTCGAGCACGACAAGGTCCAGCAGAGCAGCGCGTGGTTCGCCATTGAGAACAGTATGATCGTCGCCCTGGCGCACGCTGGGGATCTCGAGGCGGCGCACATCCACCGTATGCGGATTCTCGAGATGGGCGGGGCCCCGAACGCGGATGCGTACGGGGCACTGATTCTTTATGTCAAGGATACGACGGACGACACCAGCAACGCGATGGCGCTGTTCCAGGAGGCGCAGGTACACCGCGTCGCGCCAAATCAGTATCTGTACAACAACATCATCAGTAAGCTCGCCAAGGCACGCAAGGCGGACTACGCGCTGGAGCTCTTTGAGCAGATGAAGGCGAGTGGATGGGCGAAACCGTCTTCGATCACGTACGGTGCGGTTATTGGGGCGTGCGCAAGAGTGGGGGATGTGATGAGCGCAGAAAATTTGTTCGCAGAGATGATGGCAGCCCCGAACTATCGGCCACGGGTGCCGCCGTTCAATACGATGATGCAGCTCTATACCACGACGAAGCCAAATCGGGAGCGCGCGCTGTTTTTCTATAACCAGCTGAGAGCGGCCAACATTGCGCCAACAGCGTATACATACAAGGTGTGTTTGTTCTCTCTCCACCCCTTCTCGTAATAACTAGCCACCCTCAGCTACTCATGGACGCTTACGGGCGCCTCGAGCCGGTAGACATTGCCACGATGGAGCAGGTTTGGCAGGCGCTTCAGGCCGATCCCTCTGTCGAAATCCAAGGAAACCACTTCGCCTCCCTGATCAACGCATACGGTTGCGTACAACGCAACCTCGACAAGGCCATCGCCGTCTTCAACGCGATCCCCAACTACCCGAACGCACCTGTGCGCGACGCCCTCGTCTTCGAAGCCATGATCAACGCGCTCGTCGCGCACCGGCGGACGGACCTCATGCCCGAGTACACCTCGCTCATGCAGCGCGAGGGGGTGCACATGACGGCGTACATCGCGAACTTCTTGATCAAGGGGTACGCGGATGTGGGCGATATGGACCAGGCGCGCGCGATTTTCGAGTCGCTCGTGGACCCACCGAGCGGTGTTGCGGCGGTGAATAACCATGCGCCTCATGAGCCCGGGATGTCGCCTATTGTAGACCCGATGGAACCAGTGTATCGCGAGGTGGGTGCAAGCCTTTTTCGAAAAAAAAGGAAAAAAAAGCTGATCCATTCATTTCCTTTCCAGCCCTCAACCTGGGAGGTGATGGTTCGTGCTGAACTGGGGGTAGGCAATCGCGAGAATGCGAATGCCCTGCTTGCGCGATTACATGCCAGGTCTGTTTCCTCTTTCTTCGCTTGCCATAATACTTATTCAGTGAATCGTCACAGATGCTATCCTGAAGCCGTATACAACAGAATAAGCGGGATCCTTATTGACCACTCCCAAGTACTGACATGATAAGCGGCGCTGTCTTGTAACCACTGTATATTATTTGCATTGTATATTAGCTTTACGTAGACACAAAAGTAGAATATTTCACGGATGTAAATAGAAGCACCACCACTCCTTACCAAACATGACCGTTCCGTGCCACCTACCCAGGACCGTCTGGTAGGCTCATATGCGCCAACTTCCAAGGACGTCAGTCTCGTCACACCGAAAGACTGATCCAATGGAGATCTTCACCCCTATCTGCGCTTCCGTCTTTCCGTTCCGTGTTTACTTTACATCGCTGAGCTTATTTTACATCGCTGAGCTTTTGGCCTTGCTGACTAGCACCGCTATCCCGCCGTCGGGATACCAGCCAACCTCAACGTATAAAATGCTCGCGATGTTTTTTGTCTTTACCTCACCCTGCATACTACCGTGACCGCAATGCCTTACACCTTCAACAACTTCGTTGGCCAGCAATGGAAGAGGCAGCCTCCAGTGCTCAAAGTCGACCTCACAGGCAAGACCGTCATCGTCGTGGGCGCAAATACCGGCATTGGTTTCGACGCGACGAAACACTTTGCCTCCATGAACCCGGGGCGGCTCGTTTTGGCTTGCCGAAGCGAAAGCAGGAGGCAGGCCGCTCTACAGAGTACGTTACAATTTTTCTCTACCGAATATTCTGCCTATCTCGCGTCAGGATTAAAGGCAGAGACGAATTATACAAAGGCCGAGGTATGGCTCATCGACCTCGCCAAATTTCAATCCGTCACGAAATTCGCGGACAAATTCGAACAAGATGGAGGCCGTCTTGATATTCTGGTGGAGAATGCCGCAATGGCGGTCGGCGCGTACGAGGCCACGGAAGATGGATGGGAGATCTCGTTTGTTTCTCCCAGTCCAGAGTTTTCCCAACCCAATACTTCCTGTCAGACTTCAAGTCAATGATCTCTCCACCTCCCTCCTCGCTCTGCGCCTGCTACCGACAATGATCAAAACGGCTCACAAACATTCGACAGTACCTCGACTAGTCGTTGTTTCGAGCGATAATCATCACTGGATCGAAAAAGAGAAAAGCGTTTCCGAGAATCCGCAGATACTTAAAACTCTGGGGAGCTCTGGCTACTGTACCAAAAAGTATGCATTTTTTTAGTTCCTTCATCCCGCGCCATTCAGCTTAACTTTTTTGTACCTCCACAAGAGTAATGGAGTCCAGATACCCGCTGACAAAACGTAGAAGATCATCCATACTTCCACCTCCCAGTGACGGAAACAAATTCTAGTCCTCAACGTTTTCTTCGTCCGGACTCCGAGCCCTGAATGACCGTATCCCGGTGTCAACGCCAGTCGTCGTCGACACCGTCAGTCCCGGATTCTGCCGTTCCGAGCTGGCGCGCCGGGCGAAAGGGATGCAGGCAGCACCATGAAAGCTATGCTAGCTTTTCCGTCAGAAGTAGGCAGTCGGCGGCTCGTTTGGGCGGCGGTTGCGAAGCAAAATGACCCCGATGCACTTCGGGGCCAATACATCACCGCCGCCAAGGTGGATGTTGTCAGCGACTTTGTGCAGCGAAATCGCAAGCTGCAAGACGATTTGTGGTTCGTCTCCGTTTACCTCCAACTTTCTTGTATGTTGAACGCCATTCTCTTCAGGAAAGAGTTGTTGGAAGTGCTTATCAAAGCGGACTCGAAAGTTGAAGCTGTCGTGGACACGTACCTGGCGGCTTGATGAGGTAGAATCGCGCATCTCTGGAGCTACTTTAATGATAATTATTTTGGACACGTTTACTTTGTGGGATGTCTCATGAGCATTCAATTCCGCATTCAATTCCCTATCGACAATAAGTCATTTTTTCGGCCGCTTTCGACTATACAATAGCTGTTTTGCTTAGTCGCCGTTGTGGTTGAAAATCGGTGGCGGTGTTGGTTGAACTTTCTTTATCTTATCTTATCTCTGTAAGCACCTAGCTTATCGTGGGCTGGCGGCATTTTGTTGGAAGCGACGCCAACCAGAAACCAGTTAAGCAGTAACTTGCCTCTGATTGAGTGGTAGTGGCTAAGTGGTTTCTGGAAGTGGAGCAGTGGTAGTCGTCGCTTCCAGGCTCGATGTCGGCCGCTCACCTTTGCGCTGGGAGCGGTATTTTGAGGTAGACAAGCTAGAATCCAGGCGTTTGGATGTGGGATGTGTCTTGTACACCATACGGGAGCACAAAATTCGATAGATGTGAGAGAGATGTGAAAGAAAATCCACCACTTCCAAAGCTGCGGCCATCTCGGGCAGCTGCCATTAACGTTGAATACTTCTCGGTTGACCGACTAACTCAAGGCATCTCCTCTCCGCATTTCAGGGGCAGGTGTTCGCACTGCTGGTTGTTGAATGGGCCAACAGGACCAGTTAACGGACGGATTTACTGTAAGGTGCCAACTGGGTACGACCGGAGGAAGAATTCTAGATGGAAGATAGCTCCCAGGCCTGTGAAGGGAAGCTGCTGGCCATCTCAGGCTGACTGTCAAAGGGAAGGCGGCGATTCAAACGCGACTAATATTATTGGTGCGGGAACTGGCAAAAGGAACAAATGAACAGGCTGAAGGGGCCGGTGAGGTGGGAAAGACTGCGAACCAAAACGAACCCTTACCATTCTCAACCGCCATTCCAGATGAGAGGAGCAAGGCATCTGAGTTGCGTACCTCTGTGAGTCGCCGAGAAACTTCAGTTTATCTAGAATTTCAATCTGCGCGTCAAAACGAATAGCCTATCGGATTGAACAAAAGAAAAATTGCAGGGCCGCAGCAAGAGACTACAGCCGAGCAATGTATATCGGCTCGCATGACGATAAGGTAATGTGTTCACAGATACGAGATGGCTTGAGTTATGTCCTTTGTATGGGACGCCGGTTGGAGCGGGGGGATGCTGGGCTGTTTTTTAACGGAAGCGCGCCGGAATATACTTTGCTACCTACCTGGACAATTTAAAGAGGTTGACAAGAGGTTGAAAAGAGGGGAAGCAAATTCAACCTAGCTTCTGTAAGACCAGCAAATTCGAATACCGTGTCTAACCCGTCGATGTTGAAGTAAGAATCGACCTTATCAGGGTGTCGACTCGGCGCCGTCGACTATTGCTTGGGGATGATGAGTCGGCTGCGGACTTGTGGAGTCAACCAAACCATGACGAGCTTCGAGTTCATGGTGTTAGAATTACTGTAGCTAGTTAGGTATACACGTAATTGTGAGTAGATATTGATGCCTGCGGTCGGCTAAAGTCCTATCGACTTACGCTCGACCGCAGGTGAGTAATTAGTCTAGTCTTATTTAAAGTCCTATCGACTTACGCTCGACCGCAGGATCAGTCTAGCCGACCATCCGCGTTTCACAGGTTATGGGCCCCGGCTATTGAACGTATCCAGAAACGTCGACTAGACTTCCTCATGTCTGAATTACTACACAAACCCAACTTCCCTCGTCTCAACGAGAAGAACTATAGCACGTGGACAGGAGACGCACGCGCCGAGCTTCAAAAACTCGGAGTATGGCTCATCGTCAAAGAAGTCATCGTCACACCTCCGGATACCGACACTGAAAACCTTCGGAAATGGCTGGTCGACTCAGGCAAGGCTGCCGGGTGCATCTACGCAGCACTCGAGACGTCGCAGAAGGTGCATGTAAAGGGCTTGGAGGAGAATCCCGTCGCAATGTGGAAGGCGCTGGAGTCTGTTCACAGAAGAAACCCGGTGCGCGCTTCGCTGCCTACAACCACCTGTTCTCCATCGAGAAGGAGCCCGAGGAAACCCTCACCCAGCTCATCGGACGCATCGACGACGCCGTGACCTTGATCCAAGAGCTTCGACCCGACAAGCACACACTCGATGACCTCGATGGAGAGCTTGCGTCGATGGCGATGATCCGCGCGCTGCCCGAGGAGTACCAGGCGTTCCGTTCCTCCCTCTTCCTTCTTCCCCAACTTGACAAGGCGACCGTCACCGAGGCATTCATACTCGAACAAGCCGACCGCGAGGCGCGTGCCAAGAAGGAAGCTGATGTTACTCTCGCTCTCAAAGCTGCCGCGCTACTCGCCGCCGGTGTGCCTGCAGACCAGTGGTGTGATTGGTGCAAGCGCAATGGACACCTCACCAAGGAATGTCGCTCCATGGCGAAAGCGCGCGAGACTCAGTCGACGGGCAAGTCTCGAACTGGTGGTGGGAGCAAGAAGGAAGCCAAGACAGCTCAAGCTGACGAAGCATCTGCGGCGGCCGTCACCGAGTTTGCCGGAAATGCGAGCATTCCCCCATCGCCCCTTCTTATCGAAGCTGGTGCTGACTGGAACACAGATACAGGTGCCACTTCGCATATGACCCCACACCGACACTGGTTCTCCTCCTACGAACCCTACGTTGTCCCAATACGGCTCGCCGACCACCAGATCATTTATTCGGCAGGCGTGGGGTGTGTGAAGTTCAAGCCAGAACGGGGTCGAATGGTGGAATTCGAGAGGGTGCTACACGTCCCTAAGCTTTGGAGTAACCTCCTTGCTGTACTCTACCTCACGCGTCAAAAACATTTTATTGTGACTATTCACTCCGACAAACTCCTCTTCCGACGCCACGGAAAACTCCTTTTCACCGCAACGATTAACCAGCACAATGCTGCGTATCTTGACGGAGAGACCATTCCCACCGCTGAGCACGCTGAGCTTGCGACTACGTTGCCGCTCACACTTTCGCTTTGGCATCGCCGTTTCGGGCACATTGGTATTGACTACGTAAAACGACTGGTACGCGAGAAGCTCGTTACTGGGATGAGAATCACCTCAAACGAGACACCCGACCCCATCTGCGAACCTTGCATTGCAGGAAAGCAGCATCGTGGGCCGATTCCCAAAAAAGCTAATCGCCGCGCGACCAAGCCACTCCAGCTCGTACATGTCGACCTCAAAGGGCCACTGCCTGTGCGCACACCCCAGGGACACCGCTATTGGGCCACCTTCATTGACGATTTCCGTCGCGTCTGGGTGACATTCAAGCTGAAGAAGAAAAGCGAATTCTTCACGGCTATGAAAGTCTATAAAGCCTTTGCCGAAAAACTCACCGGACACCTCATTGAAGCTATGCGAGACGACAAGGGGTCGGAATTCATGTCGAACGAGCTGGACCGCTTCTGCCAACAGTACGGAATCAAACGCGAGCACACTGTGAGAAATGAGCCTCACCAGAACGGTGTTGCAGAAATCGGCAACCGAATTATGGCTGAGCACGTCACAGCAATGCTCGTCGAAGCTCGACTGCCGGCGTCGTTCTGGGGATATGCAGTAGACTGCTTCTGGCACCTGCGCAACAGAGTGCCGACATCTGCAAACCCCGACAACAGTATCCCATTCTCGTCCTGGCATAAGGGTGAGAAGCCCGATGTGTCAAATCTGCGCATATTCGGATGCACGGCGTACGTACACGTGCAGAAGGACCAGCGACGTGGCCTTCAATCACACACCAAGAAGTGCATCTTCCTGGGTTACCCACAGGAATATTCCAGGTGGTATTTCTGGCATCCAGAATCTCGCAAGGTTATTATCAGTAATCGCGCAGATTTTGATGAACGGTACTTCCCCGGGAACACCACACATATTCCCGACGCGGACCCGTTCTACCACGCAGCGGACGACGACACAGCATCGGATCAAGGGGGGGAAACGGACACACCTGAGCCAACGAAGCCACAGCACGTGCCTGAGCCTTCATTCAATCCTCCTGCAGACCTTCGTCCAAACTCGCCAGTGCCGACCATGTCCCCACTCACAACACCTCCTGACACCCCACAAGCACGTCCTACACGTACTTATCAGCGCCGTACAGAAGCGGAACGGCTGCGGGACGACATACCTCCTTTCCTCCGCCTCGATGAGAATCCCCGCCAGATCGGGTCGTATAATCTCGACGGTGTTACTGGCGCTCCAGCGCTAGAGGACGAGGAACCTCCTGTGGCCGATTATGCTGCAGAGGCTGCTATGAGCGCTGGTATCGCATACATCTACGAGCCCGAAGAATTACTTAGCATTTCGGAGGCATTCAAATTTGTGCATACCGCCTCAGCGCACGACACGGAACCCAGGACCTATGCTGAAGCCATGCGTCGTCAGGACCACGCCAAGTACCACGAGGCCGCCTGCGATGAAATCCAGGCGCTCCTCGACAATGGCACCTTCGAACTGGTGCAGCTGCCGCCAGGCCGAAAGGTCATCGGAAGCCGTTGGGTGTTCAAGGTCAAGCGGAACGCCGATGGGTCTATCGAACACTACAAGGGCCGCGTAGTAGCTATGGGGAACCACCAACGCCCTGGCCTCGACTTCGACGACACGTTCGCGCCGACACCTAAATGGGCCGCGCTTCGGACAATTCTGGCCATTAGCGCCCTAGAAGACCTTGAGCTTGAGAGTGTGGACATATCGTCGGCATTCTTGAACGGAGAAATCGATGCCGAGGTATACATGCGGCAGCCAGAGGGATTTGTCGAGCGAGACTCTTCGTGGGTATGGAAACTGGTCCAGTCTATTTACGGCTTGAAGCAGGCATCCAGAATCTGGCACAAGAAGCTTGACGACACACTCCAGGGGCTGGGATTTGAGAGGGTGAAGTGCGAGCACAGTGTGTGGGTGTGGAAGAGAGAGGGAGACCGCATCATCGTACCGGTGTTTGTTGATGACATCACAATTGCTTCCAAAAGCAAAACCGGCATCCAACGACTCAAGGACGACCTCAAGAAAGCCTTCAAGCTTCGAGATCTCGGTCCCACCACCTTCCTCCTTGGCGTCGAAATTATACGCGACCGCCCGAGCCGATCTCTCTCTCTCTCTCAGCGACAATACATCATTGATCTGCTCGAGCGCTTCGGTATGACCGACTGCAAACCTGTCTCAACGCCCATGGACCCAAGTGTTCACCTATCAACTTCCATGGCACCAGCTACTGCTGAGGATTTCGCCTATATGAAGGACAAGCCGTACTCAAACATTACAGGCGGACTTTCCTACCTCGCGAATGTCACTCGTGCCGATATCGCGCACGCAGTGGGAGTCTTGTGTCGTTTCAACGCCAATCCCGGTCCACAGCACTGGAAGGCAGTGAAGCATCTCCTGCGGTATCTCAAAGGGACACTCGACATGAAGCTTACTTATGCTCCTTCAAATTCTCCAACCGACGAGCAATTTACCACCTATTCGGACGCCAACCACGGTAATCCGGATGATGGGCGTTCGACTTCTGGGATGGTCGTCAAGATTGGTACCGGCGCTGTCAGCTGGCACAGCCGCCTGCAAACCATTGTGACCCTGTCCACGACGGAAGCCGAGTATGTCGCTGCGTGTACAGCGGGTATGGAGATCATGTATCTCCGTAACCTCTTCACAGAGTTTGGCTACGACGTCCAAAACGCGTCGACTCTCTACGTTGACAATCAATCAGCCATCGCCGTCGCGAAGAATCCTGAGCATCACGGACGCATGAAGCACCTCGACCTACGGTTTTACTGGCTGCGTGAAGCTGTGGAGCGGGGAATTATCAAGGTTGTCCATCTCCCCGGAGTGGAGATGCCCGCAGATCTTTTCACCAAGGCGCTCGGACGTGTCAAAGTCCAAGAATTCCGCTCAATGTTGGGTATATTATAACGTGTATGTCCTATCTCGTTAGGGGGGAGTGTTAGAATTACTGTAGCTAGTTAGGTATACACGTAATTGTGAGTAGATATTGATGCCTGCGGTCGGCTAAAGTCCTATCGACTTACGCTCGACCGCAGGTGAGTAATTAGTCTAGTCTTATTTAAAGTCCTATCGACTTACGCTCGACCGCAGGATCAGTCTAGCCGACCATCCGCGTTTCACACATGGTTGAGCAGGGATACTGTACTCTTGAAATTCGCATTGGGGCACATTTGTTGGGGACGAAAAAACCTTGGCGTCGTGGAAAGGGTTCAACCAGAAAGAGTAACTTTCGCGAGCCGGTCTAGAATCACGCGCCATGAGGGTCGACCTAGGCTCAACCTAGGCTGGCATTGAACGCGATGCAGCGGCGGCCGCTGGGTCGCGTTCCATGGAATTGCCGTTGCGCCCCAACAAGTTGCGACCACGTGACCGAGCATCTGGCCAATGTCGAGGTAGAGGAGCTAGCGGCGGGGTTCAAGAAACGCGACAAGAGCTGCCACTGCATTTTGCGAGTGAGAACATTGGCGTTGACGCGCGAGAAGTGAATATTAATGCCGTGGAAAATAATGAAAATAATTCGTGGGAACGCTTAGCGGAGTTTGCCGTCCCCAAAGAATTTGGATTCGGCCCCATATAAGATGGGGCATCCGAAGAACTTTCCGCCACAACCACCATGTCCTCCGTCTATCCACGCAAGGCCTCCCCGCCCATGGACACCCCGCCCGTCGTCCCCGACGTCGAGAACTACGTCTCCCACACCCTCAAAACGACAAAGCCCTTGCCTCCAATCACTTGGGACAACTTTTTGTCTGAACTGAACTGGCTTAATGTCGCTATTCTGACGCTCACACCCGCTGCGAGTATCATTGGCGCGTACCACACCAAGCTACGTTGGGAAACCGCATTGTTTTCCGTGTTCTACTACTTTTACACGGGTTTGGGTTAGTCTTGGTCGTATTTTGGTCTTGAACGAGTTTCATTGATAAATCTATGCCTGCAGGGATCACGGCGGGGTACCATCGGCTGTGGGCGCACCGCAGCTACAACGCGGGCAAGTTCCTGCAGTATTTCCTTGCCATTTCGGGCGCTGGTGCGGTCGAGGGTTCCATCAAATGGTGGTCGCGTGGCCACCGCGCCCACCACCGCTACACCGACACCGAGCTCGACCCATACAATGCTGGGGAGGGCTTCTGGTTCTCCCACATGGGCTGGATGCTCCTCAAGCCACGCCGCAAGCCTGGTGTCGCCGACGTCTCCGACTTGTCCAAGAGTGACGTTGTCCGTTGGCAGCACAAGCACTACATCCTTCTCATCCTCCTCATGAGCTTCGTCGTCCCCACCGTTATTCCCTGGCTTGGTTGGGGTGACGCCCGCGGCGGCTATGTCTACGCCGGCTTTGTGCGTTTGTGCTTTGTCCACCACTCCACCTTTTGCGTAAACTCGCTGGCCCACTGGCTCGGTGAATCGCCGTTCGACGACAAGCACTCCCCTCGCGACCACCTCATCACCGCGCTGTGCACCATCGGCGAGGGCTACCACAACTTCCACCATCAGTTCCCCATGGACTACCGTAATGCTATCAAGTGGTACCAGTACGACCCCACGAAGTGGTTCATTTGGGTATGCCAACAGCTCGGATTGGCCACGCATCTCAAGGTGGGTTTCCTGCCATTTTTTTCTCTCCTTGCTGGGCTCGTTCGTTCACGCTACGGCTCCGCTTATCTTTCCTCTTTCCCCTTCCCTCAACATAAATAACTGATCACGATTATTTCTCAGGTCTTCCCCGACAACGAGGTCCGCAAGGGCCAGCTTACCATGCAGCTCAAGCGTCTGCGCGAGACCCAAGAGTCGCTCGCATGGCCATCGGACAGCAACGACCTGCCCGTCATCTCGTGGGACGCATACCAGGCCCAAGCCGCCAAGCGTCCGCTCATTCTCGTCAGCGGCTTCATCCACGACGTCGCTAGCTTCGTCGACGAGCACCCTGGTGGCGCGCACTTCATCATTAAGTACATCGGCAAGGATGCGTCTACCGCGTTCTTCGGCGGCGTGTATGACCATTCCAATGCCGCGCACAACGTACGTCGTCTTCTCTTTTACTTTCTTCTCGATCGGTTCCTCACCCCTTCTGCAGTTACTGGCGATGAAGCGCGTTGGTGTCCTCCACGGCGGTATCCCCCTCGCGGTCGACGACAAGGCCATCCCACCCTCGCAGCGCCTCAAGATCGCCCGCTACGCCGAGCTCAGCTCACCGTATGCCAGTAGCACCGCGTATTCAGATCGCGAGGACGACAAGGAGGGCATGCTGGGGTGAGTCGGGGAAGACGAACGAAAGAAAGATAATGTGAACCGGATGGATGTTTTTTGCAAAAATTATTATGCTATCTTGGTACGATAGACACGACTCGCATATCGATATGCTGCTCTTCAGTTATATAGAACGATAACTGTGATACGTAGAATGCAATCTGGTGGTTGTCCAAGTGCGTTCAGTTTTGTTTTGAACTGGGGTCGAACACAGGAAACGTCGATGACCCTCGCACGAGGGGGACCAGCGAATAATCTTCTTTTCGTGTGCCACGATGGGCGGTCTTGGTTTGGTGTCCTAGATTCCGGATATGTCTGCGTACAAGGTATTAGGCTGGTGTGTTACGCGAAGCGATAGCAGGGTACAACAAAATTTGGGTCCAAAATATACAAATCTAGTCCGAAGCCTCCCTTATAGGGGCTCGTTCCTGCCTCCAAAACTTACAATCCATCCCCTATAATGTGTCCAGAGTCCCGGTCCAGTGCACCCACGGCGTATCGCGGACAACCATCAGATGCGACATGGCAAGGAGCGGCCACGCATCCACACCGTCAGCTTGCCTGTGCGCCAGCGAGTTAGCCACGACGCGAAAGGGACGAAGGACAAAGCAAACACACTCATCCCCACTAGGGCGCCTCAGCACAAATGCCTGATCGATCGCAAGCATCCGTCCCTCGTCGCTCCCCCCAACGCCGACAAGCTGACCGTGGACGTTCAGCATGATCTTCGTCGGTCTCTCCACCTCGGATTCCAGCGCGACGGTGTCGTAGTCGACATCAATCACGCGCCCGGCGGGGGAGAAACGGTAATTTTGAAGTGCGGGGAGCTTTGGCATCGTTCGCCCTATATACTCAATTAGACGTGAAAAAAGAGAGTGCGATATGATAATAGGCACGCACTGGCACCTCCCCGGCCTGCCGCGCGCTGAAAGGTAAAGTGCGTGGGGCACGCAAAATTATTGTCGCGGAAGGAGACGATCGCGTCTGCAGTATAGGCGCACGCGACTGAAGCACGGTCAGCGTCGAAAGTGGTAATGTATCTGTAAGTGTACATGAGCACCGCAGGAGGGAGAAGAAAGAAGAAGGGATGTCCACTTTTTGATGTACTCGATACTGAGTTGCAGCAGCTGCGCCGCATCCTCTTCTATCGATAGCGGCACCTGCACCTGCACCTCCTGCGCGTCGGCCGCAGAGTGCGCCGGCGGGAGAGACGAAGGAAGCGCAATCGGTGACGCAGAACGGGCAGCCGGAGTTTGAGGCCGCGGATGTGGAGGAGGAATGGGGTCAGGGTCGTCCGCATCCACGTCGATGATATCCTGGCCCGCGGCAATCGCCGTGCGCGGCCGTTCCTGCACCGGACGCAGATTGTCAAGCCAGACGTCGACATCACTCGTCCTATCGGTTGTACCATAAGCCCTCACGTCATCTCAAAGTATCGAGAAACGAACCATTCAATCACCATCCCGTCGTCCCTGTGAACAACTTTTAAAAAACAATATGTAATGCACAAAACGCACAAAACAATACCTAAAAAAGATTTTTTCCACCTTCAGGCCCAGGTCGCGCAGCACCGCACACTCCGCCTTCGCCCACTTGCGGCGATTAGCGACGAAGTCGGGGTTGGGGTTATTCGTACCAGGGAGCCGCTTGCCGCACTTGGCCGGTACGGGAAAGTAGCGCTTCGACCCGGAGCGCACGGCGCGACGCACGGGGTCGGAAGGGGGCGGCGACGGTGTGCGTGCTTCGAGCTTGACGCGTACGGGAGGCGTAGAAGGCGGGCTGGAGCAGAGGACAGGCGGCGGAGACATCTGCGCGCGCGGAGGCGATTGCAGGAGAGCGGGCGCTTCCTCGATCTTTACGGCGGGGGCAGGAGATATGCGGCGGCGCTTCGCAGGAGGGGGCGAGTCTGGGACGCGCAAGTGTGCGATTTGGGGAGCGGCAGTGATGTGGGGAGTAGAAACCGTCGGAGGTCGAACTATCATTACAGCAGCAGGGCCGGGTGTCTGCGTGCGGGAATCATGAGCCGGAAAGGCGTGCGCGAGCTTGGAAACAGTTTGAAAATACGGCTTGGAAGCCGCCTGTGGAGAGGTTTGTGAGGCTAGAGGGACCGGGGGTCGGTTTCTCATCACGGTTTGGCTGCTTGTCGAAACAGCGGGTGGATGAGACGGATTAAGGAACTTTGTGGGATAATGGGGGACGTTTGCAGCCTTGGCCGGAGGATGATTCATCGGCACGGCATATATCTGGGGTTCTTGATTCGGGGCGCTCCTGGGAACAGGAATTGGATGTCCTGTTGAAGCGCGCCCAGATGCAGAATTGATGGAACCAGAGCTATGTGCCGGGAATCCGTTGACCTTCGCTTCATTGGAGAATCGTGCATTACCGTGACCTCTGAAAGGATTATATGGCGTACTTCCTCTTCCACGACCTCTCCCGCGACCTCCCCGGGCTGCCAGCGGTTTGCTGGGTACAACCAAAGACGGGATCGCGCGCCGCTTGTCTATGCTTTCATTTGGCTGGGAGTCTTCTGCGTGTGAGAGGCTGTTGCTCTGAGTGACGACCTTCCGTCCATTTCTGTCGAAATTCCTGGTTAGGGACATCCAACCAGGCAGGACGCGTGAAGGAGGCGTTGTTGTCCGGTGTTTGGAGAAACACAGCCACTCGGCTCCATCTCACTTCCATCCAACTTCCGGCCCAGGTGGTAGGTGTCCCGCTGTGTTAACACGTACGGTTTGACCACGAAATCGAGTGCGGCCGGCTGGATGATGGCTGTGCTGCAGTGGGTTCCGACCGTCGTCTGTCCTCGCTAGCTGTCGGATAACGCCGCGAAGCCGTTTCCTGCGCCCTCCTGCGGTTGGATCCTACTGCTCGTGATCTGGGCGGCTGGATTCCACCGCAAATCCTCGTTTACGACCACGCGGTGGGATCTGGCCGCCATCTTCTCGTTTACCCGTGTGCGGCTGAATCCCACCGCCGCTTCCCCTTTGCGCGCCCGCGGCTGGATCCTACCGCAATCCCTCGTTTGCACATGTGCAGTGGGATCTCCCCGCCAACAGCCACTTGATATTTTGTGGCTCCATCCTATTGCAAAGCTCTGCAATTGTCTCTTCCGATTAATATTGTCCGCCAGTGCAATTGTTTTCTTCCCTCCTGCTGTTGGGGCTCGTCTAGGACGTCCCGGATCGGTCTCTTCACACCTCCTCTACAGTTTCTGTGTCTTTCCTTTCTTGTTCAGCGCACAATTTTCTGGGTCCGCTTCGCCTCATTCAAACATCTTGGTTCACAATGGGGCTACCAGATTGCCTTCCAAACTACACATGCATTTAAATTGGAACCACAACTGGTCAACCTGTGTTGCCACTTCCTACCCCAGCAAAGTATAAATGCCGGTCTTGAACTCCTAGGTCTTGAATCCAGTCCTGAGCCCCCAGGATTATAACCAACACTGGGTGTCTTGCCAAGATTCTTTTTTCCTAGTCCGCTGTGATTGTCGTAATTGTGGCCGGTGCCACGACCCTTCCTCTCCCATTGTCGCGCCCAAACCTCCAGATGTTACAAGTTCTTCAGCAACACCCTCATAATCTAGGCCCGGATGTTCTGCGGGATGTACGGCAATCCTTTTCTTCCCCTCAAGTTCCCGGAATCCCGCTCAACAAGTTTCGACTGATGCTGAATTAGAGTGCAGGCATACATTGAGTTTTTTGGTTCTCCTGGGTCTATCACCTTCGTATAGAGCTTTATCTAGTGTCCCTGTAACTCTGCTCCACCTCCAAAAAATATTTCTGCTCACAATAAATGCATGTCGACGTTCCATAGAGCTTTTATCCTGGGTGGTCCATCATCAAGTCAATAATCATCTCTTGCTTTCGCAATATCTACGTGAATTGTCAACAGCAATATGTAATTCAAGTAATGTGGGCCTTTTGGTGAGTAAAGCTCCTCCATTTCGTGCCCACAGTGATGTCTCGAGCGGCGCGAGGGGGAGTGAAGAGATTTGATGGCATACCTTCCCGGAGGCATAACTCGCCACATAGTTGTTAAAAGGTTCTAAACTCTTGCGAGACCCTTATTGTACCATATTTGAAGCTTCTGAAGTGTATTTGACTTTTTCCTGAAAGATTGGTATTTTGCCCGTTGTCGTCTAAATTCCCGATCTAAATGCCTGAGAATATTTGAAGGAACACCGAAGATATGTATGAGTATTGACTCAAAAGCACAAGACTTAAGAGGGAGGACTGCGCGAGGTAAGATTTAATTACCGTGGAATTATCGCGAACTCACTGTTTTGAAGCATAGTTTGATGATGTTTCAAGTTACGCATTAGGTTCTTACCTCTACTATCGGACTTATTTTGACCTTCATCTTTTCCACAAAAAATATGCTTCATCTAGAGAGGATGTATACAACTGCTCGTGCCTATAGACATTTTGCGCAGGTGCAGCTTCGACTGCCTGAACTCCGTTACGAGATACACTCACTAAGTCGCCGCCAACCAGGAATGTGACCTTGTGAGCCTGCATACACCATTTTACCATTACTTAGCCAGTCAATATAGAACAGCAAGTGTGGAATTTTACTTCAAGTAATATTATGACCCTTCCCTGGCCATGTCAAGATCGAGAACGAACCGAAGTACTTGAAATGTTCAACATTGAAGTTTTAGCAATAGGCTCTCGACGTACATCTAATTTCTGCCTTAAAGCATGGCCCCAAATAACTATGGTCCCAGTATTCTGTACTCTTGTACAACCACTACATATCTGTATACGCACATAAATATTGAAACGAGCAAGGAGTCTATGTAGACGGCGGTTAGATGCCTAGTAGTGCAACAACTTCTTCGCTCCATTTTTCTGTTGGAACCGCTGCGTGTCCACTGGTCAGAGGGGCGATGTATGGTGTTCCGTGAACATAAAATACTTGGGAACTTACATTCAACAACTGCTCCAACTGCGTACATGTTAACGAGAGTCTGCAGCGAGATCCCACCGCGTGCGCGCAGAGGAGAGCCGGCGGTAAGATCCCATTGCGCACACGTCAACGAGAGACGGCGGTGGGATCCACCCGCGCACGCAGAAATGAGGGGATGGCAGTGGTATCCACCCGCACACGAGTAAACGAGGGAATGGCGGTGGGATCCATCTGTGCGCGCGTAAACGAGGGTAATGGCGGCGAGATCCGACCGCCCGTGGCTCGAGGGAAGTTGGCGGTGGGATGCGCGCGTGCACACGTAAACGAGGAGAGTCGGCAGCCAGATCCTACTGCGCACAAGTGAGGGACGGCGGTGGGATCCACCCGCGCACGCATAAAAGAGGGACGGCGGTGGGATTCAGTCGAGCACGCGTAAATAAGGTGACGGCGGCGAGATCCAACCGCGCGCGCGTAAACGAGGGACGGCGGCGAGATCTCACCGCGCAGGTGCAAATGAGGAGATGGCGGCGGGATCCAGCCGCGGACGGGCAAACGAGGTGTGGCGGTGGGATCCCGTTGCACAAGGTAAAAGAGGATACGGCAGTGGGATTCACCCGCGCATGCGGAAACGAGAGGATGGCGGCGACATCCGACCGCCCGCGCCTAGAGGGAAGTTGGCGGTGGGACCCAACCGCTCAAACGAGAGATGGCGGTGGGATTCCCCCGCAGACGGGTAGAGGAAAGTTGGCGGGGAGATCCCACCGCGCTCGTGCAGAGGAAAGGTGGGCGGTGGGATTTAGCCGCGCACGCCGCAGTCGTAAACGAGAGATGGCGGTGGGATTCCACCGCGCGCGCGTAGACAAGAGAGAGCGGTGAGATCCAACCGCGCGGGGGTGAAAGTGTAAGCTGGCTAGGCATGTGCGATAAATGACCACTGCAGAGCCCATTCTATGGAGACTGCAGCGTACCAGCACGAGCCATTAGAGAACCTAGAGGCTGCCTAAAGGACGACGGGACTGGTTGGTGCTCATTGATTCAAAATTGACGGGAGAAAGATTTGCAGTCGGATATGTCGGCGTTGGAGAGGTCCCCGAGATGCATGGTGGCGGTAGAAACCCACCGCGGCGCAGCGGGCTGGTGCCAAGATTGTAGCGGGCTGCATCCAAAACATTGCCATCGCTGTACGTGTTTACACCGCCGGGCATCACTCACTTATCTGCAACTTCCATCTCGCTCTTGACGGAGGCTTTAATCAAGACGTAGCTCGACGCTCGTACCTCCCTTTGTCCAGAGAAATATTGCAACCCGATTTGAGAGATTTGAGATTCACTCAGAAAACGTTCGGTTCACTTTCAAGGAAAGGAGGCGAAAAGACAGTAGCAATTCTAGACTCCGGCCACAAATTGGGCCGCCTTGCAATGCTCAAGTTAGAGAACACGAAAACAAAAATGTGAATTAAATGCCACACCATCTCCGGCCAGTAGGAGGTTCACTACGACGCTCCAACGCGGACCTTCAGGCTTCAAGCTTCAAATGCTTTTCAGTTCAAGCCGGCTCCGATTCCGATCCAGCACAATAAAATAATATCTTCGTCTTATAATCACCACACATTGTCGAAGTTTCTTCCCGGCTTACCACTCTGAGAGGCTTGGGAGCGAGGGCCCTTGCATGTCTAAAACAACTCTGGAAGCCTCTTCCGGCCGGAGGATGCAGAAGATATGGAGATCCGCAAACTTTCCCACAGTGGCGACATTAGTTTTACCCTGCGAGATGGATTTTTGAACTCGAAAGTGAAGTATTTAATAAGTACTTACTGGTGGACAACGCCGCAGTTGCGATTGACGAGGACGAATTCGCGAAGGACAGAACAGAACCCCGACTAGTGGTTGTTTTGAGCAGCGTTCATGTGCAAGTCGAAATCGACTCTCAGAAGCTCTGAATACCGCGTCAAACAGTACGCATCCCACCTATCAACCTGATTGCCTTTGCTAGAAAAATGGAGTCAGATGCCCGCGAAAAGTAAGTAGGATACGGCAATAGAGGCTTCTTATCCAAAAATATCCCAAGTCCTCGACGGCCGGGTTTCCTCAGCCTTTCCTGACCCAAGCGCCGTATCCCCGCCTCGAGTCGAGGCGGGGATACGGGAGGCGGGGATACGGCGCTTGCGGGGATACGGCGCTTGGACACAGTTAATCATCAACAAAGTGCACCCAGTCTTCTGTCGTTCCCAGCTCTCCCGCAGCGCGACAGAAACGCAGGGTTTATGTTCACTCTCATGAACCGTTGTTGTGACTTGTTTTCATTTGGTTGAATTTGTTCACTGTTGGGTTTTCCTACGCTTACGGTCAACCTCGAACATTGTATCGCACACTGTCGCACACAAGGAGCTCGCGGCAACTTCACTACGGAATAAAACGGCAATTTGAATGTTTTTGACGGGGATGTTAAACGGAACCCCCGAGCTCATTCGCAATGATAACGGCGGCCTTTTCTCCAATCGCAATGGCAGCGGAGCAGGTATTCTAGTCCCAGATATTGATTCATGTTTTCAGGAGTCTTATGAACCACTTACCGAATTCACGTTGGAGGGGGGGATGGATAAATCAGCGACCTTGAAGTTCTTGACACCATAGACATTCAGCTTGCTATCGACCACACCTTGCTCCAGAGGTTTCATAGCACAAGTTCCGAGCTGAAACTGCCATGAGTGTCCAAATCCTGTCGGTCAACGGGTGGATGGTCTACCGAGTGCCACGCGGTCTGGATGACCTGACGCAGGTATGCATCAATCGCCTGATCGTCCTCGGCCGAATAAACAATTTTGGGGGCATCGATTGGAACGGTATGAGTCTCCTCCATGGCGGCAATATCGCCCGGAGGAAATTTGGGATGTCCGAGAAAACAAGCACCGCGGTAAGAGGGCAAACGGCGGTTGAGCTCACGACCTTTCTTGTAGGCCCAACGCATGGCCGTAACATCGACAGGACTGAGAACCATTGCAGCGAAAATACCGGTTCGACTTGTACCTGGAGAGGAATCCGGCTAGAAAATCGGGGGTCGCATATGGATCGGAGGTCGAGATGTGAAGGTGGCCCCTTGAGGCTGGGTAGCCCTTCCCCACCGAAATTACACGAGCTGATGAATAAAGAACAAAACAATCACACGCACCAGAAATGCGGCGGAGGTCATATAGTTCAGAGAGGGAAACACCGTTGGATCACCCAAAAAGCTGCAGTAAGGAGTCAGAGAGTTATCTATGACTCGTGAGGGTTGATGTACGCAGCAACAGCAGAGAGCCAGAACAATGGCTTGTCCGGCTTGTGGGCGAATTGATTCTCCCGATGGTCCATGAACTCAGGACCAGGCTCGGCGAGCTCGTCTGGGCGAGGACGCATTTTTATTGACCTATCTATACAGCTGCACGTACATTCCATAAGTAAGTATTAGGAAGATCACATGCAGCGGCGCCGGATGAATTTCGGGCCAGTACTTGGGCGTGGTGCGTGTTGCATAGCAAAAGAAACGATCTCCGGAAGTAACCTCGTATAAGTGGCAGAAAAACACAATGGACCCAGGAGCTAGACCGACCAGCAGAGTCCCCGCTGGCGAGGAATGGGCCTATAATCCTCCTCGCAGACATCCCATTGGGATAAACCTGCAGAACGGATGTGGTAAGAGCGACGGTGAACCGTGAGAATTTTGCTGGGTGATGATTGGATCAGTAATAGCATCATTACCCTTTTAAGCGGGTTGCTTCCCGAATTCAGGACGCCAGTGCGCGTCGATTTCGAGACGCGTCATGGATCCACAATCTCGGTTCAGCGCAAGTCTTCGTTCCATTGATATTTTCCACATCGAGATTTAGATTGAGTTAAGTTACTGTTAGTGCGGCAGCGTTTGTCTACTGGTGCGTTTAGGTGCCTCCAGCGCCTGGCGCTTCTCCTCCTGCTGGACGGCTCCGAGCTCCTTCACCGGCAAATCGGAATCCAAGACCAGCCGCCCATGTGAGCCGCCGAGCCGCGCGCACGCCTCGTGCACATCGGCGTGGAAACATACAGGGAGGCCGCCTTGTGGTAGAAGAAGGCGCGGGAGCATGCGCGTGTGGAAGACGCGGTGGGCCACTGAGGCGCCCTGTTTGCGAAATGTCGTCAACAAAAAGGTATTACAAGCGACGAAAAATAAAGAACAGAGGCACTCACAAACTGCTGGAAGATAGCGCCGAGGACAGCGGTTGCCGCGTCGCCCTGCACCTTGTACAGTCCGACGTCCTTCAATAGCTTTGTCTTGTCTACTCGCGCCTCGTCGTTTAGCATCTCCGCCGCGATGGTCGGCGTCCACCGCATAACCCGCCCCAGCCCCCACTTGGAGCCGATGTGCTCTCCCAAAAAGTAAGTATTCAACACGCTGGAGACGATTTCCTGTAAATCGTGGGTCGGTTTTAGATGTGGTGAAGACGCCAGAAGGAGGAGAAGGTAAGATTCTAGCACGCGTCGGCCTGTAGCGTAGTTAGACCTCTACCCACCACCCGGACCAGGGAAAGCATACCGATGAACGCAAATTGCGCATTGTGGCCGTGGAACGCGGCGGGGTGGCTGGCATGGGTCAGGATCCTTGCAGCGAGCTCGGCAGGAAATTTTAGAGGCGGGAAAAGCCCGTTTAAATGGTCCGTGAAAATCTCGTCTGGCTTCGCCGGCCGACGAGGGGGTGGCGCACCGTGTCGCCTCGACTGCTCCGTTGTCGATCGACTGACATGGCGGCGCTCACCCGTTGCAACATTGCTGCTGCTGCCCTCCCCTCTCGTTTGTCGCTCCCGATCGCGTGCCCCGCCATCCACGCGCCTCCCTCGTTCCCGCGAGTCACCGTCGTCTTCAAAGAGCCGCCGCAGAGTCCCCGGTTCCACGGGCGGCGGGTCCCGGTCCTTGAGTCCCCACGAATGAGACCTGGAGTGATCCTGCTCTAACCGCACACCTGGCTCATGGGGAACCACACGAGGATATGGCGGCGGATTCTCTTGACGCCTAGGATAGTCTCGCCGCGGCTGAGACCGCGTTTTGAGCGCGGCGTACGAATACTGTCGTGCGCCTAAAAGTGTCAAGGACGTCGCAGGATTTCTTCGAGGCAGAGAAATACCTGGAGTGGGACGCGCAGAACCATGCGCCGGCGCCGGAGGGGCAGAAAAGACGGTGCGATGGAGGCAGCGAGCAGAGAGGGAGCGGGACATGGCCTCGTCGCGTGCGTGAAAAAAACTTGAAAGGGTCTAGTCACGTTGTCACATCACGTCACGGTGTGAAGTATCGAAAGCAATTGCAAAGCTACAGTACGATAAAATAAACTATCCACCCAAGAATCATCGTCCTGCCCGTCCGTATTTATTCTTTACATCCTTCGTCAGCGCACGCAGCATCGCAATCGTCACGCGCGGCGCAGACGACGAATCTGTCTGCGCCAACGATACTGTGCTATTGCTCGGAGACGGCGTCCTTCGCCCATTCGCCTGGGGAGGACTCGACGATGGGCTGGGTTCACGGGACGTCTCGAAGTTCGCGGAGATTCGTCGGCGTTTGTTAAAGTACGTTGAACTGGAACAACATAAGCAAAATGGTATTCAATCTTCTGAAGCAAAGTGCACACCTCGTTATCTCGGTGTCCTCAGACAGGCTGCGACTACGACGCCTCGGTGAACGGCGCATGCTCATGCGGTGAGCCTGCGTCAGAGCGCTTCGGTGAAGCTGAACGGTCGCATCGTGTTGTTGAAGCGAGGGCTCGATATTCTTCGTCGACACAAAGAAAGTTTGTCCTTTCTGCAGTCCCGTCTCAGCTTGGTATAGCATAAGACTGCGGAGATGGTCGACGAAAGCGAGGGTCGGGAAATCTACGACGCTAAGCACGAGCTCCGGTGGATACATACGAAAAGAAAACTAACCTCTGCCCATCTCTCGATGTGACTGTAGATCCCTCGCGATAATCCCAGTGGCTAGGCCATTTAGCTGCGGACTGGCGAGCCAGGATGCCACAGCCTCAAAGACGGATCTAGGTTCATAAATATGAGGACCAAGGGCAAGGGCAGGCGGCCCAACACTTACTCGCTATCACGCATCCCATTCCAGTCGGGGCGAAAGGCAGGTAAAAGGTGGTCTTCTGCATCCAGGCCCACGAGACTCATCGACAAAAACGCTGTCTTGTTTAGAATAGAAACACCGGCGTCGAGCAGACGGCAATATAGTGTCCAGTCGACTAATCGATGACAAATTAGGAAACTTGGGAGAAGCGGAGTCAGAAAAACTCACACTGTCCGCTCGCAGAACAGCTTTCCGTCCATTCCGAGATGAAAGAATTAAATGAGGGCTCAAATAGTTTACAAACATCTGGCCAAAAGTGAGCAATCCACACACAATTGTGGGAATTTACGCACCTCGCATAGTCAGTGATTGAACGAGCCGGCCCTCGACATCAAGCTGCAGCGAGTCCATCGCCTCAGAGAACTTGCGGTCCAGGTCCGTCGTAGTAGCAGTGACGCAAAACGTGCGGAAACTGGCAATGACAGAGTCCGCCATCAGTTTGCTAACCTAAGCCATCCACCCCGCCGTCAGAAACGAGTACCAAACGGACAGTACTCGACCCACCATATCTAGGAAATCGGCAGGCAAGGTAGGGGGACCGGCGGACGACGCAGGCTCTTCCCCCGCCCAGACAAATAGGAGGAGCGAGGGCACAAAGTGGCGTTTGTCAGGCAGCGCCTTGATAAGTTCGCGTAACCGCGAACAATCATCGAGAACGCGGTACTTGCTGAATCGGAGAGAAAACATGAGACCCGACAGCCCATCCGAATACAATCACCACCCACCGCTCCAGATCATCCTCCACACCCTCGAGCGGTGTACATTCAAACATGATGACACCAGGGTATCCCTCCGCTGCTATCGGAGGCTTGGATGCCACAGGAATCGAAAACACTGTCTCCGTTTCCCACTGACCCCTAGAACCAGGGACGTCGAATTTACACTCTAGCCAGATGGCGGTGGCATCACTCTCAGGATTGAGGGACAGCCATATCCGCCAGAAGCTCGACGACGGCGATTTCGACGATTTGGATTTGAGAACCGAGCGGACGATTTGGAGGAAGGAGCCCTGTGCCCAGCGGCGGGCGTGTTCTTCCTTGTTCTTTAAAAGCAAAAATAATGATTAGTTGCGTTTGGCCCTCGGGGGATGCTCTTACCTCTTGAAACCTCTTGGCCAGATCCTCGTCTGTCCGCGGAGCCTCGTATTTCTTCCTCCGCAAACTGGACCGCTTCTTGGACATCGAGAGCGTCGACGATGCGTCATCCATATCAGCATCCTCCTCCCCATTTTCACCCTCCAT
The DNA here is from genome assembly GCA_029378385.1 of Mycena metata. NCBI lineage: Eukaryota > Fungi > Basidiomycota > Agaricomycetes > Agaricales > Mycenaceae > Mycena > Mycena metata. The sequence goes on along the minus strand of JARKIB010000372.1, from coordinate 30,301 downwards.
CAACCTGAGCCGCTTACTCCCATTCTCTCGCCCATCCATCCCAGGCCGCTTCACCCCTACCCCACTACCTCGCTCCCTCGCCCTCCGCACCTTCTCCGAGTACTTTTCACTCTGTCGACACGCCTCCGCCCACTCCGCGCGGTCCGTCGTCCGCTTCTGCCATATCGCCAAACATCGCCGTACCGCCAGCCCACGCTGCTCAAATCCCAGCGCAAGCGCCTCCAAATCACGCTCCTCCGCCGGGTTCGACTCCTCTACCGCGTGCGCCTTGCCCTTTCCCTTGATGTCCCCGTTCAGCCGCAACGGCGACACCGCTCGCAGGCCACCCGCACTCGGACCTCCACTCGAACCAGCCCGCTGTAACGGCGCCTTTACAGGCGAAAAGTTATTCTTGAGTGGCGTGCTCGAAGGGCTTCCAATTACCAGCGGGCTCAGCATCCCACTCCCGCTTGCCCCGCTCCCACTTGCCCCGCTCCCCAAATTAGAGGTCTGCAGACTGTTCTTGAGGAACCCAAGCAGCGGGTTCGTCGCCTTGCTCGGCGTCGGCTGCGTCACAGGCGACGACTGACTCGGACTCGGACCAACTCCGCCACTCAGGGACGGCCGGCTGCCGAGGTTCCCGAGAAACGCGGGGATCGGCGGGCCTGAGATGGTGGGTGTTGAGGGCAGGGATATCGGCTGTACCCTCCCTAATGGAGGCGGGTTCCCGGGTGTCATTGGGCTCAAAGGGCCCGCAATGGCAGGAGTAGTGGTAATGACCGGCGGGGTGGTGTCGATTTTCGCAAGGGGCGGGGTAATTTTCTTCGCAGGAGGCTTCGTCATCGTTGCTGGCGGGGCATTAAACGCTGGGGGCGCGGAAGAGGAGGAGGAGGACGCGGAGGTGGGGAACCCGTTAAACAGTGGTATGGGCGTGACCCCAAACACTGGCTTCGCGGCCGCTGTTGGGGGTGCAAAGAGCGACGAAGAAGACGATGGAGGTGTGAATTCGGGAGCCATAGGATTCAGTGGCGCTGAGGAAGTTGACGGAGGCGGCGATGCGCCCCACGAGAAAAAATCAGCCGCCTTACCCTTCCCTTTGTCAGTAAAATCGATCGCGGCGGGTTTTGGTGTCGGCGCGAATATGTTGTTGTTATTGTTGTTAGTGCTCGGTGCGGGACCGGCAGGCGGTGGTGGGGAGGAAACGGTGGGGGGAAATGGTGAGTTATTGTTGGCCGCATTTGATGCGGGGAGGAATGGGTTATTTTGCACTCGAGGAGGGACGGTAAATCCATTGGTGGGTGTGGAGTTTGTTGAGGTCGCCGTCGAAGCTGGAAGGGAGGATGAAGACGCTTCTGTCTGGTTCACCGGTCGAAACGGATGAACTCCCCCATCTTGAGTTGACAGCACACTGCCATTTGTTGTCGCCGTGTTCGGGAGCGCCCCGAAGGGACTGGGGCCGGTACTCGCAAACACCGATTTGCGCGCGAAGGCGGAATTGTTGAAAACGCTTGTACCAGGGGCGGCCGAGCCGAGGTTGGCAAACGCAGAGGCGGGGGCTGGCGCTGTGGAAGACGGTGGCCCGAACGCTGTGGTCGGGGGCGGACCGAATACCGAGGCACCAGGAGTTGGCCCAAAATTCTCGGCCAACCACCCGGAGGCAGAAGGCTTTAAGGGAGTCGGAGCAGGGGACTGCATGGCCTGATCTTGGTCCTCCTCATCCACCACACTAAAGTCGATCTCGTCCTGGTCCGTCAAGTCGTCGGCCAGCTCATCCAACTCCTCTACATGAGCCTGGCTCTCTTCCTCGACCGCTGCGGTTCCGGTTGTACCATCAATGATGTCCCCCCAATTGGCTTCACCCCGTATGTTCTCTATGTCCTCCACAGTGCCCTTCCCGAACAGTCTCTCCAGAAGACACGCCACAAGGAAGACCATGCCTTTCCCGCCCCCGCCAGGACCCATCATCTCGCCCGCGAGCTCTCCAAATATACGCATGCTCTCCGCATCAACGCGCAACTGCGACGTCTTAGTGATAGGTTTGCTCTTCTCCTGCACATGGGCTCGGAACGCCGTGGTGAGCTTGTACATTGGGTGCTCCGCGACGTCCTGCGAAAGCGGGACAGGCTCGGGTCGCTCGACTTGGTCGCGGATGTGGATGAGGCGATGGTAAATGCGCATTTCGAGCTCCGCAGGCGACTGGTATGTTGCACACTGGTCGTTGTAGAACTCTTTCAGTGATTGGAGAGCTGGAGCGACGCGTTAAAGTAGCCGAAGCGGAGGAAGGGGACACGGACTGTTCATCAGCTGCTGCTCCTCTAGCGCAATTGAAAAGCCCTCGCGGTCGCGTTCGAGGTATAGCGCGAGGATGTGGAAGCGCGCACACCGCTCGTGACACTCCATCGCCAAGGGCCCAGTGTTGTGCTGCATCGTAAAGTCGTTTCGCACGGACCGCGAACGGTCGCGAATAAAGTTGAAGGTAGGCGAAAATCCACCCCGCGGAAGTAGATCGTGAAAGAGGTAGTCGAGAGTTCGCTGATCGGCCGGTGAGGCAGCCGGCGTCAACTGAGCGAGAGAATCGCACCTTGAGAACGTCCGGCGGTCGCAAGTCAGACGGTAGGGTCTTGTCCCCTGCGGCGCGCTCGTACATCTTGACCGCGCGTTTATGGTCGACTCGTTTTGTGCCAGGGATCTAAATCCAAATAAACGGTATGCGATGGAATGAAAAATATGCCGACCGTCTCCCATTCAAAAAGATTGTTCTCCCGCTCCCTGCGGTATCGCTCGAAGCGCGGACACATGTCCATACAAGTGCCGACAATGGAAATGGCGTCCTCGAGTCGCTTGGGAACAAGAGGGTCGTCCATTTTGCCGGTTGCAATGGCGGTTTTGCGCTCTACTTCGCGCTGCTTCACCAGCTAGGAAATATGATCAGTGCGGAGTAGTTGCAACTAGTGAAGTTCTGAAAAACAGAAGGTTTGAACTGAACTCGTACCCATCCCGATGTTTTTTCGGCATGAAAACGGTACATTGAGGGATGGACATGGGTATAGCCACAACATGGTTCCCCAAATTTCCTACGTGAAGCCCACAAGTCGGACCACACAGTGGAGTGTATTAAATACCGCATCGGAGAAGAAACACACCTCCTGGTAAAACTTTTCGCGTTCCTCCTGGGTCTCGAAAACAGGGTCGTCGAACACCGGTATTTGGGTTGGAGACTCTGTGGGTGGCACCCCACGCGATGTAGACTGCACATGAGCCCCGTTTGTTCTCGGAGGATGTACAAGTCCCCTCCCTCGACCGTGGCCGCGGTCGCGTCTCTCCGCGTCCGAGTGTCCCGGTGTCGTGCTAGCAGAACGAGAAGGCTGTTCGGAGCCATGAGCAACCCACTGCTTGTTGCGCCCCCGTCGTGCGCCAAAGTCGCGCACTTCGCGCCGTGGATGCGCCGAAATTTCCATCCGCGTGAGTTGCGGTCAAGACAAGGTCGTAGAGGGTGCAGCCAAGCACCGTCAAAGAGGCATACTCGGGCCACTCGGACCATTCCGCGCCGGGACCATCCGCGGTTGAGGGACCATCCGCGGTTGAGGAGTGAATTCAAAATATGGAGGGAAATCTCGTCGCTATTAATTCTGGATTGCAGCGCCATACATTCGCGGTTCCTGAGACGACAAAGAACAAAATAAAGTTGAACCGAGAGGACGAGGTTACGAATTCGTTCGTTGAAGCCTAAGGTTGAACCTCCGCAAAATGGTGACTCAGTCGAAGTCCTTGAAACCAGCGTTGAGCTGCGGGAAATTTTATTCGCATCGCCGAACACGGGGAAAGAAGGAAGCCTCTGGTGGCGTTTCAAGTCGTAAACACAAAGAACGAAATGAACAGAGTGGAAATAGAATTAACATGTCCACGGATCGAGCTCGGGTGTAGGAAGTTCATATATCGATATTGAGGGCTGTCGCGGTGCAGTTAAAATCGTGAAACGAGGCAAGGGAACAACAGTGCCGATCGAAAATGAGAACGAGGGGATGAATGAAGGAAACTTGCGTGGCGCGCAACAAGAAATTTAACTCGGGGGCACTGGAGTCAAAGGAGCGTGTCGGCTGAGCGTCGTGAAATCGCCGTTGCAGAATAGAGTCGCCGTTGTGCCGCAGTTTTGCAACCAAACCTGTGAGAACCAAGAATAAAATATATACTGTCGACCACAAACGGCGACCTACGCATACCCCAGTCGGGTCGGCGCCAACTCAGTGGGGGGGAAATCAGTAGGCGGCGCATATAAACGGACCCAAGTTGCCCGTAAATCGATCCACTCTATTGGGATATACTGCTGATCGGGCAAAATGGCGGCAGGATCGAGGTGGATCAAGACCATGCGACAGTTGAGCCATCCGAGCCAGGGGAAATTTGGAAAATGCTGTCAGTCAAGCAAAACGGCAGGGGTTGGATTTACTGTCGAGTATAGAGACCCGTGTATTGAGGGGACGAGAAGGGTCGCCGAGGGTATGGTCAATGCGGGATCAACTGTGGGTCGAGCGAAACGGCGGCGAGGCGCATCAAGGCCACACAACGATTGCAAAGGCTGCCAAGTCAGGGGAAATTTGGAAGATGCTGGTGATCGAGTAAAGCGGCGGTAGGGGGGGGGGGGGGTGTATTTACTGTCGAAGGCCACGCGACGGTATGTACCGGTTGAAAGACCGTCGAGTCGTGAAATGCTGTTGGTCGAGCAAAGCGGCGGCAGGTAAATTTGCTGTCAAGCATCGAGATCCGTGCATCGAGGTGACAGCAGCAGAACGCATGCGCGATTTGGAATACGAATTAGCGGAGCATAAGAGAATCGGAGAGTGTACATATGTCATAAACTAAACCTTTTTACCAAACCATACTAGCGACGACGGCAATGTGTGCCATACGGTCGGTCGGAGAAACGAAGGAATCATAATTAACGTTTGCTGTTGCGCTTAACATCGCGTCGCGTTGAAAGAGCTTGTGGATAATCATAAGACTCAAGATAAATTGATCAGCGTGGTCCCTTTCGGAACATGCTGGTTTTCCCCCAGCCGAGTCGGGATCGTCGAGCCCATGCATGCAAGTTACGTTGCAATGTTAAGCGAGGATCGAAGAGTCGATTTTGAACGACCGACTTGTACGACCAACAAGCTGATGAAATCGTTCGTTGCGGTCGTTCGTTCAGTCCATGGAGATCCGGAATGAACGTTCCTGGAGTTTGATTATCTATTTGGTATCAGCGTTCACCGCCGCGGGTTGAGTTGTAGGTCTCACGTATGCGGGCAGCTGACGCCCTGAACAAGTTAGAAAACAGAACAACCGGTCGATGGAAGCGTCACAGTGTCAGGAGAGCAAATGTTAATGGTACCGTGATCCGATCATCGCGTACGAGTTGAATCACGATTATCGGCATGTGCCGGTTCAACCAAAAGTTGAACATTCAAACTTCTTCTGATTGTTGTGCCGTTCCACGCTTGTGCACTTGGAACCGACGGACGTAGTAATTGCCACGTGTGTGAACATCAAAGGCGGTCGGAGGAAAGAACGATATAATATAACTATAAACATGATATAATCAAAGAGACATCTTTTTTACTCGACGCATGTACAGATTAAAAAGTGGGGTTGTATGGTTTGGGCTTCTCGAATCGGTCGGTAGAGTTGAAATCCTGAGAACCTCCCGTTAGTGGCGCCGCTCAGAGGTGAGGTGACAAGGAGGCGAACTCACAGTCATTACAATGGCAGGCGTGTCGTCCTGGATCTGAGTAGTACGGGATACGTGTACCACATTATGACTGCGAGAAGCAGCGTGGAGAGCCGAGACCTTGCTCGCCATACCCGTACCGCTTTCAGTCCCCCCTTCACCTTTGATGGAAAAGTTAGCACTTTCTCAAGTGTTTTGTAGTAAACGTACTCCAAAAGTTCGTATGGATGTGAAGACTTGGACCATCGTTGGGGACTCTGCAGTTGAGCGTCGCCAAGAGGACGTTCGAGTACAGTTTACCCAGGATGAGGAAGCTGGCTAGATAGTCAGGGCCAGTTATCGAATAATGCAACACGAACGAACAAGATAAGATGGAAGTTGTATTGTTTGCAGGCAAGCCAGAGAGTAACCTAAACCTTTTTTCAGCATCGTCAGACGTGAAAAAATGTGTTCGCACCTCACAAATAGCCGCCAAACTAGTGATCGTCCCAGTCTCAATGCTGAAGCGAATCATCTTGTTGATCAATCCACTTGTATGGCGGGAAGTAGAGGTCTGTCGACGTCTCGAAAGGATGAACACAAGCGTCAAGGTGATAATGACATCGCAGGCCGCCGACGATGTTAACCAGAGCTGCAACAAGCATGAGGCCACCATGCAGCCAGAAACGAGAATAAGCATACAGTGATCTCGCTTGTAAGTTCGAAGAGCTTCGTAAAAACCTCTCCTGCGGCGTCGACCTAGAGGATAGTTAGTTGGTCAATTAAATGGAGGTAAATGCGGGAGATACCTACTTTGATTGCATAATACAACCACGCGAAGCCTTGCACGACCATCACCTTGACTGATCAGCATGTAGACACCTAGATGATGCCCCGACGTACAAGAGAGATTATAATGGGCATCCAGATCGATTTTGTGAGACTCCAGATACGCCACACATAAAACCCTTGCGCGAGAGTCTCGACTTTTTTTTCGAGAAAAGATCAGCAGGGAAATTATTTTTCAAGTGCGCACAGACTCACTGATGCCGTTGAAAAACGGGAGCGGCGCCCATGACCAGTCAAAGTGGGTCAGCAGCTCCGTGTCGCCCCACCCTTGGCCAAAGAAGAGCCAGGCTAGAAGCAGGTCAACATGAATCTTAATTTTGAATAGGGGAGAACGCACCGCCGATTATGGTAAAGAAAGTGAACAACGTCTCAAGGACAAAAATGGTCCAGACTGAAGCAAAATTGAGCCATGCACACGAAGGCGGTCGAGGGAACCCACCAACGGCCTTGATTCCGGTACGATCCTTGGGGAAATTTTGAGAGTACACATCTTTGTAGCCGTTTAAAGGACGGAGTTCATAAAGTTCGTGTGCTCACAGAGTTGGACCACAAGCATTCCATATAAACCAAAGGAAAACATGTAGCCAAGAACCTGAACGCAAGAAATACCATTAGAAATGGCGTCTAAGGAGCATGTGTAATCGTACTATTGGCCCCGTGCTAAAACCTGGTAAGGGCGCAGGAAATAAATTAGGAGAAAAAACGCACAAGTAGGCCAGATTAATGCCAGGGATTACAAGGGGAGCCATGGCGGATAGAGAGGAAAGCAATCAGTGCTGTCGGACGCAAGAGCCCGATTATTATGGAGAGTCATCTTATACTTTTGTTCTTACCCTTCCATATCGGAACGGAGTTGGGTTTCTTTGACGATGAGACGCTTGATGCCGCTTATAGATTCGAAGGTCGCCTTTTTTAACCGAAATCTTTCTCACGGTTCAGCGCGAGCAGTGATTTTTCGCGAGCGCTGGGCATTACTCTACCGTCCACAGTCTATGATGCGGGTATACTGTTCCGGCCTCTAGCGTGCCCAACTTGGAGGTAGAGAACAGGTGGTAGGTACGTATATTTCGGCGCAGCCCCTTGAAAAATACTTGGCCGCGGTGGAATACGGCATATTTCCAAGCGAGTGAAGCGACTCCACGAGCATATGTTGAGTATCTAGACGGGGATATCCGGTCTAACCCATTGGGGAAGCAGAGGTTTTGGACCTTTTGGTCGCGGAAATTTCGACGGGTCACGCACTCTGGGCGGAGCTCGCAGCGGCGGGGATTCTATTTGATTTCCCTAGACGCGAGCCGCTGCGGTACATAATGGAGAAGTCGAATCCTAAGCACGTCGAGTTGTGTAGATATGCCATGATTGCGCGCCCTCGTGTCAGTTTAAAGCGAACTTTACAACGGGAATCGCCGAGTACTAGTCATAAATATCCCCACTTAAATTATATGCCGTACACATAATTCGATTTGCTGGATGGGTTCGCGACTTCGCGTCCTTCACTCCGATATTCTGCGGACCGTAGATCTGAATCCACCGAGTCGAAGGCTTGTCGGAGGCCGAATATTCGTTCCGCGCAGGAATTCCGAAATTGAAGTAAGACACACTAGCAGAACGGGGAGGAAAGAACAAGATGGCATGTATGATAGTCCGCAGATTGAGATCAAATTGGCGAGGTATTCCCAACGCGACAACGTATATAGGTAGTCGGAACCTGATCCGGCCCGCACGCAGCCTTGTGTTCAACGTCGATCCTTTACGCTACTTTCACGCTTCGCACAATTCTGAACTTCTGAGAGCTCTTCTGAGCGGTTGCTGGTTGCTGTGGGAGCTCGGCTACGCTGGTACCTCCATTGGGTGGCCCAGATGTGATACTCGCACATTCGGCTTCCATCTTTCACCTCTCCCAACATGACAATCCCTCACACAATTGAAGCAGAATACGATCTCATTTTCGCTGGTGGTGGAACCGCTGCATGCCTCACCGCCGGGCGTCTTGCGACTGCGTTCCCGGCTCTCTCAATTCTGGTTCTTGAGTGCGGGCCCACGACCAAGGACAAAAAGGAGCACATCCAGCCCGGCCAGTACATTACTCATCTGGCGCCGACCAGCAAAACGATGCAGTTCAACGTAGGGAAGCCTTCTGAACATGTCGCTGGCCGATCTTCTATCGTGCCTTCCGCGCGCTGCGTTGGAGGAGGCTCCTCTGTCAACTTCATGATGTATAATCGCCCAGCCGCGTCCGACTTTGATGCTTGGGAGACGGAGTTTGGCAACGTTGGATGGTCTTCGAAGGATCTCATCCCGTTGTTGCAGAAGGTCAATTTTATTTTCTAGTTTTCATCGATGCTATCTTAATCTTCCTTATAGGCGGAAACCTACGAGATTGACCCCAAGAAGTCTACACACGGCTCGGATGGCCCTCTGAAAGTCTCCTTCGGATCCGAAATCAGCGACCTTGCCAAGGAATTCGTGGAAATTGGTGCCAAGTTCGAGAAAAATCGCCCCGAAACCGACGAAGGCAACGCTCTCAATGTTGAGTCAATCAACAAGTTTTTCGTGAGTCTGCTTTGGGGACCAAATGCGTACATCTTTGCTTATCGACCGTGTAGATAATGCCCAAGTGGATTTCCAAGGACGGTCGTCGTTCGGATGTTCCGGTCGAGCTCTTCTTACCGATCGCAAATCTAAAGCTCATACTGAATTCCAGCATGCTTACATTTACAATAACCCTGCGAAGAAGTTATCCGTCTTCGATGGAACTCTTGTTCACCGCGTCATCATCGAGTTCGTCTTAATCTCGTCCCATGTATGTTGTTGCTGATCAGAAGATAGAGACGGGGTCGCCGTTGGCGTCGAATACCGATTCGATAATCGCGTTCACGAGTCGGCTCCTCAGGATGTTCGTGTTGTGAAGGCTCGCAAGCTTGTCGTCGTTGCGGCCGGTGTACGTCGTGTCCCGCCTTCACCTTACCTCAGACGCTGATGTGTTCGTCAGGCCATGTCCTCGCCCCTCATCCTCGAACGGTCGGGACTTGGAGCGAAAGATGTGCTGGAGAAAGCAGGTGTCACCGTCGTTGCCGAACTTCCTGGTGTTGGAGAGAATTACCAAGGTTTGCCTTATTACCCGGCTCTCGACACTTCTAATACGCATCCTAGATCACACCTTGACTATTGCACCGTATATTGCGGATGACAAGGTCAAAACTTTGAATCCTCTTTGGCGCGGTGAACCCGCCGCATGGGGTCAGGCACTTGGAGAGTGGGAGAACGGTGGGGCGGGAATAATGGGAGCGAAGTAAGATTTACTCAAGCTCCCTGGACAATTAAACTCACTACGCATACACCAGCTACATCGACGGACTCGTCAAAATGCGTCCCCACCCCGAGGAGCTTCCGGAGTTGGGGCCCGACTTCCTGGAAATCTGGAATTCGACTTTGGCAAACAACCCAGACAGGCCGTTGTTCTGGATGTCCACTGCTGCTGCGTGAGCGATTTTGAACCTGCAAAGAATTCCTTCTGATTCATGCCGCAGCATGCTCGGAGATCTCGCCGCTCTCCCCAAGCTCAATTTCATGTGCTCTGCAGCGCTTTTGGTATGTCGTGTGTTGTCTATGTTTATGCTCCTTCTGACGCCTGTTCTCTAGGGCTACCCGGCATCGAGGGGCCGTATTCACATTTCGTCCTCGGACCCCCTTGCAGCCCCCGACTTTGAGGCCGGATTCCTGTCGAGGTGCGGCTCTTGATTTTAGATTGTCATTTTTCTGAACGTGTCTACAGCCCTGCTGACGTTGCGGCGCTCCGTTGGGCCTACAAGAAAGGGCGTGAAATCAACCGCCGCCTCCCCTCTTTCCGAGGCGTATTTTTCCCTGGGCACCCTCAGTTCCCCAAGGGCAGTGCCGCGCTTGTTGAAGAGACCGCGCCCGTTTCGCTTGATACGCCCAAGATCGTCTATTCTGCGGAGGACGACAAGGCTATTGATCTGTACATCCGTCAGACCGTCGTCACCGCCTGGCACTCGGTACGTCCTTTGCCAACTTAGGTTTTTGCAACACACATATGCTCTTCATTCAGTGCGGAACCTGCGCCATGAAGCCTCTCGATAAGGGTGGTGTCGTCGACAGCAAGCTAAACGTCTATGGCGTCAAGAAACTCAAAGTCGTCGATATGTCTATCGTTCCCTCGAACGTGAACTCGGTGAGTCGTTCTAATCTCTGTATTCCTATATACCCAGACCTTTCACTAGAATACTTACTCGACTGCCATCACAATTGGGGAAAAGGCCGCGGTCATCATCGCAGAGGAACTCGGCGGCTCTGTCTGAGGAACTCGGCAGGGCTATCTGATACTCGATTCCGGCTTGCATCATAAATAAATAAAATCATGAAGTTGTATTCCTACGTTTTGCTTAACTCGGAGACTTTTGGAGGGTTTCAACGTTGCTTTCAAGCAAAGCGGCATCATTTCAACGATCAGTGGCGATGCGATTGTTCAAAGCTGTTTGTGGCTGTGTCGTTCTTACTTAGTAATGCCACCACCAGGACTCCCGAACAACCTAGGCCTGGAAGAAGTACATTCCTACTCCAGCGGATCTGGCGATTGGCTCCCTGAGGCCGAGATCCGATACTATACTAATGTTTTCGTTGTTCAAGACGACAAGCTTCTGCTCGGGTACAAGAAGAGAGGTTTAGGGATCCACAAGTAATCTCATTGCTTTCATCCGAGTCGTTGACCCCGAGCCTTATTGTCCAACTAGATATAATGGTTTTGGTATATATTATCTTTTTGAATGCTGCCCTGGGATCTGATTCTTCAGGTGGCAAGGTTGAGGCCGAGGAAAGTACGTTAGATGCGGCTTCACGCGAACTCAAGGTGCATTTCAATCTCTTCACAGTGTCTCCGTCGTTTGAATCCTTCGTGAAGGAAGAAGCCGGCATCACGGCCCCGCTAGTGCACGCAGGAACTCTCCTCTTCGTCGTTCCAGGAGAAAAGTGGGCACACATCGACATCTTCCGTGCTGATGACTACACGGGAACAGTTACAGAGTAGGCCTCCCATGCCTACGGTCCTACGCTAATTTGAACAAAGATCGGATGAAATGCGCCCCGAGTGGTTCCCTGCGACGGACATTCCTTTCGATAACATGTGGGAGTCTGATAGATATTGGTTACCTCTGCTTCTCTCGAAACAGCACTTTTGTGCACGCGCCGACTTCAATCGAGATGGCCAGAAACACATTCCTATGAAATGGTGGATTGGAACTGCCGCGGAAGCAGTTTCACAGAGCAACTAGCGTAACTGATTCAACGTAGGTCTGGCTACTCGCACTCAGCCAATGCTTTCTGTAATAGCTCTAACGCCAGACTGGCAGATCCCCACGAGCTCTGATAGCCGTATCCGCCGTGTCTGAAAATGTAACATCAGGACTGAACGCCGCGCTAGGATTGAACCCCTAACCCATAGTTGAAAACAATCGGAATTTTCTTGTGGTCTTGACCGATGCTCCAATCAACTTCAAGCCTGATTCCGCCTTTGCGCGCCGGCCGCAGCCCGCATCCCTCCTCAATAATAATTGGCTGTAGATCCTCCACAACTGGTTCGCGCTGGGCCCGAATTTCTGGCGGAGCTAGCTCCGGGCAGAGGGAGAAACCCCGCGCCAGGATGTCGAGCGTCGTCTCTTGACGTGGAACTGGGTACCTTTTCTGTCAATCAGGCCAGCCCATGAAACAATCAAGTGAGATGTTCGGACCAATCGTTATCCACCTTTATTCCCCCGACGATAATCTGGAAGATTTTCAACACACGACTGTGGACGAAGGGGTCAAAACATACGTCCCCGCTCCGTCTAGGGATTATGTAGGTCCAAAGTCCAGTCTTGCTACTGATCGCTCTCCCAAACTTGATCCACGGGGCCCTGAGCAGTACGGTCTGCCCGCGGATCGGATACATATCTTTATCTTCTACTCCCCCCAAAGTTCGCGCCCCTAATCCCACACAAACAATGACCGCGGAGGGCGAAGAAAGACGCTTGCGTTCGCCGAATATCCCAGCACCCCCCTCCACGACTTGCGAGATATGTTGAACCGCACCACGAACGATTGACCCTCCGCCGGCAAGAAAGCGGGACATTAGATATTTGAGATAGATTGGACTGTCGATGGTGAGTGTCGTAAACGAAATTCCCTCAGTACAATCCGCTGGGAGAGTGCTTGAAGGAAGGGGTTTATACTGCCACCAAAAGAGGATGTCAGAAGTTGTTCGTCGTAAAACGAGAGCCGTACATCTGGCATCGCCTGAAGAACCTCTGGAGCAGCGATTGCTTCCGCGAAGTATTCCTCTTCGTTGATGCGTAGAAAGCAACCCTCAGCCGACCCTCCCGGAGCAGAGAGCTCCCACATAACCTTGAATGTTTCCTGGTCCATTTCTGAAATTTATTTATCAGGAAAGTGTGGCTGAATTCTTATTCCACGCACTCTGTTGACGAATATCTGGCCCCGCGAGGCTCACATGGTGCGCCCCCTGATAGCGGTTTGAGCTGAGATATACTACCGTGCCAGAACGGTACGTACCGCCCAGTGGCTGGTATACTTGATACACTTGGGGTCGCTGGGAAGAACTTCAGCCACGACAGTGACCCGATATGCTCCTTCCTCCTGGATTCGCACGGCAGTGGTGAGACCCACAACCCCTAGCCAAGGTTGCATCTGAGGATTTCTAGAGGAAAACTGAGAGCCGCACCAGCACCGATCACTACCACTTCCTTCTTGGCGTCCTGCATTGCTCTTGAAAGAGGCCGGTTGGGAGGAGGGTGAGTTGCGATTGCCGTGTGGGAGATTCACTGGCGGCCTGCCGATAATTGCCGACCCGATATTCGGCAGACCTCGGCAGAGGCTCAGCAGACCGCACCTCGACAGACTCGGCGGAGATCTGCCGAGGTGACCGAGAACGTTCGTCGAGGTGTGGCAAGTACACCAAATCTAGCTTCACAGCAGCGGCGAAGGTAGCCTTAGCAACATAGGTCAGTTCCACTGACCTCAACACAATCCGTATAACCAGATTTTGTCTCGAACGCAGTGATTGCTCTTTGATTGCTCTTTGCCGGCGGGGAACCCGGTCGCCGAGGTCTTTCCTCGGAACAGTTGTAATTGAAATCCTTTCATTGAGTAACGTCTTCCGTTCGCGATACACACACGATGACATCGTGTTTATTACAGTCATGCACGATCATGTAGGTATTAGTAGTAGCTGCGTCGAGTATAATCAAGAAAAAAAACAGGCGTCGTTGAAATCCCCACGGTTGAATCCCAAAGTACAAGATCATAACGAGAGCCAATCGCGATAAATAGAGTCTACCAGGGAGGTCGCCCCCGTCATTGTGTAAATGAGGCACAAGTTGAATGCCCCCTCCTTCGAAACGGAAGTCATCTAGAACCATGCGTAAGGTTGAGTCAGTGCATTTTTTCAATGGAATCCTTACTTCAGAGTGCGCTCCTTTGGCCACGGCAATCTCCAACGCTTTCCTATAGTGCACGACTGCGTAGGAATGTAGCCCTGACGTCTTATAAGCAGGAATTGACCAATCCGACGTGGCAGAACCAACCTATTTGCTGGAAGGCGCGCCCGTAATTGTATTCTATTTCTTCCTCGGTGTTTGCATTTCCCTGGCGGAACTGACGGTAACTCGTGAGGAATGCCATCCCCTTATCAATGATTAGAGTGTATTCTACCAGACTGACACGATTCTTCACACACCTGGGTTACAAGATAGTGCCGATTGTCACACGTCCGCTGGGTCGCGCGTCCGATGAAGGACATCGCGAGAGAAAGGCAAAGCAAAGGATCACTGGGATGGGCGTCATAAACGCGTAATAGATGAACTGCAATTATTGGTCAGGGATAGGAAGTAGCCATAAAGAAAACTGTGCACATATCCCGCTTTTATAAATCGGCGTAAAAACAGAGATCTGACCATAGATCGCTGTCGTCACAGGGTTGCAGTCACCCGGGGCAGCCCGGTCGGTTTTAGGGATGTCCTCAACACCGTCATCTGCGCTCTTCTGCCCGGTGAAGGAGTTCGAGGAGCCATTTCCGCTGGTCATTTCCGTTGACGCTCCTTCATGGTTCGAGAGCTTCGTGAGTCGCGATAGTACCTTGGTGAACGAATATTCGAGCAATGCATCCATAGATGCCAACCCATTTCCGAGAGCGGCCAAGAGGATTCGGAGGAGCTCGTTATTACCCCGACGTGAAGCCATTAATTTTCTAAACTGTTCAGCCACAACGGACGGACGCCGAGCGCGAACAGCGCAAGCTAATTAGCAATTAATATAAGCTCGTCGATGAAGATTAGAACGCACTCATCATGGCCAGATGAATGGAGTCTTGGAAATGGCCAGAACGATAGGGCACGGCGTGGGGGATGTGCTCAAGAATCTCCTGCGCGGATTCGAACTGGTTTTGCTTTGTCAGAGTAAAGCAATGCTGCGTGCGTCGGATGTGAGATGACGGGTACGCGGGTTTCTGAAGAGATAACAACCTGAAAGAAAATTTTGAGCCACTCGTCGAAGTGGACACCTCGGAAGATGTCCCTGGAACTCCTCGAGGAACCAGCCTCGCCATGTGCTTGAGTCGGTCAGTTGAATTCACCTGCCGAAAGATAGATACACCGACATAGTTGGAGCTGAAGCCGAGACGCCATGCGATGTTCATCTTCTTCAGGGTTCGTTTGGGGGCGACTTTTTCTGCCAGGGAACATGCCACGGTAGGATTGCTACAGCAACGTCAGCGGACTAATCCCTGCATTCGCCACATTAACAGACTGCGGTCGAGAACAATTGAGGAGTCCTCCTAAAGTTCTCTATCATCCTCCCGGCGTGGAGGAGCCATTCCTCGCTCTCCGTTTCCGAACGCAGGCAAAGCTCCTTTATCCGTTCGTACTGCTCGAGATTTTCACGTTCCATTTGGAGTTCGAGATCCTCTCGCTCACTCAGAGTCGCCTTACGCGCCTTCCGAGTCGTGTGCTGGCCCTCGTCGAACAAGGAAGCAGCGGGAGGTTGTGCGACATCGGCTGTGATGGTCCGGGGCACTCGCGCGCGGGAGTCGATGACTTGGGAAAGACTCAGCGCACTCTACGCAGACTGATTTAGCCCTACCTTCTAGGACCAAGTCGAGCGCCTTTCGTGGCTCATTCAATAGTTCATAAATACCGGCAAGTTTCATTTTTGTTGTATTATCGGCACAGTCCAGATTTCGCACTTCAATCCCTTAGCAATCTGAAACAACAGGATTAACAGGTAGAACATAACTTACCATGCTCGTAAACTTGCGCTCCCGCCTGAAGCTCATTTAGCATCAGTAAACATTGGGCCATCTGCAACAGAACATAGAGGCTGCTAGTCTAGAGGTTACATAAAAATGAGAAACTTGAACCGTGGGTAAAACAAAATAATTACGTTCTCGTCATTGGCGAGCAGTTCATAGATCGGCCGCGCCTCTTCGAAAACTTCTTGTTCAAGGTAGGTGTCTGCGATTTCTACGAACAGCGAGGCGTAATCGATTAGGTCCTCGGATAGTATAGCGTTGACGTGGAACTAAAGCATAATCAGACCATGTAAACTGGCGAGTACAATGTTCACCTTTGCCTCATCCAGCTGCCCCAACTTGATCCTCGCAACAGCGAGGCGATGTCGGCCGTTGACATCGAGCGGGAAGGCCTCAGTGCGGAAGCCGCTTTCTGTGTCTCTGTTAATACCATCTTGGTCGTACTCCCGATCGTCGTCGCAGTCATCCCAATATCGGTGCGCCGCACGGCCCTGCAGCCATCGGAAGCCCCGGCGAATGACATCTATCGCGCTCTGGTGTTGTCCGGTGGTGTTGTACAAGTCCGCCAGCACAAGCATCTCGAGGGTTCCGAACCCGCCCCCGGGAACAGCGCTGCCCGTCGCCGGGTCGTGGCCCTGCCCGGAGGGGTACGTCCTTTGATAGTACTCAAAGGCGCCTTCGAAGAGCGTGGTGCAGGTGTCAAGGTCGGGGATCTCGATGAGAATGGTGCGGAGCTCGGAAAGGACGGTTAGGTCGTATGGGTGTCCTTGGAGGAGGGTGATGAGGGCCTGGCGAGCCTGGTTGAATCGTGAGGCACAAGCAGACCGGCCACGACTGAATACTCGTACCGTGTGAAGGTCACCGACCTCTCGTGCGAGGGACGCCCGAGACCATTGGATTTGGAAATCATGTGGTTGGAGATGGGAAGCCTTTCCCCAGCAATAGAGGGCTTGTAGGGTACAGCCCTCGTTTCTGCATGTACAGATGAGGATATGCGCAAGGAACGTATAACCGCTTACCTCGACTCGTGAGCGAGAGCTAGTAAGGAAAGAAAAACGAACGTTAAACAAGACGACGACGACCTTCACTGCTTACTCACAAACCCACTCATCGGCGTCGCGGATAAGATGTGCTCCCATTATGCGAAGCTTAAGGGCTTGCTGATGCTCGTTTTGTTGCTCATAGCACCGAGCGAGGACCGCCCACACCGACGCAATTCGTGGTTCGATGCGAATAAGCTGTAGCATCATTTGCGTAGCCTTCGCAAAATCCCCATCGACATATGCCTGGTTCCCTGCTCCCATGAGGGCTTTCACCTCGTCGGAAACTCGAATGGTACGCGTTCTCTATTAAGTTTGGTCAGCGCAGGCTTGGTTGACTCGATATGTACGCGCCTTATAATTACTAGCGGCTGTTCCCGCAGCGCCCGATGGATCCTGGTCGTTAGTGAGAAAGTCCCAGTCTCTGGAAAGAAACGAGGTGGGGGCGCCAACTCGAATGCTTTCAACTAAACGACTAAACACAGGCAGTTGGTTCGGAAGTTGCGAAAAGAAAAAAATAAGAAACGTACTGGAAGTCACCGTCGACATGGGCCTCTTGGTATATTTCTTCCACCTCCGAGTCACTGGTGGCGTGGCTGGACTCGGAGTCGTCTGAGTCGCCG
The DNA here is from genome assembly GCA_029378385.1 of Mycena metata. Lineage (NCBI taxonomy): Eukaryota > Fungi > Basidiomycota > Agaricomycetes > Agaricales > Mycenaceae > Mycena > Mycena metata. Next base: position 12,808 of record JARKIB010000372.1, on the reverse strand, counting down.
AGGGACTCTTCAAAATCGTCTGATGAAAGCGATCTTAGCTTGGGCGTATTACAGCGGTCATTAGTCCCTTACCTCTACTCTCTATCTCAATAGAGAAAAATGGGATCGTGGGTGCCGTGGTTCCAGGAAATGCATTGCCACTCGTCCCGTGTTCCAGTGGGTTCAACTGGTGGGACATTTTGTAGTTGCGAATTCGAGACTAGCCTTAGAAGGATACTGGGGGGATCAGAGAGACGATTTCAAACCCCAGCGAACATTCATCACAGGCGCGGGGGCGAACACCCTCTGCCCGCTGTCAACCAAAGTTCAACATGAGGTGAGGAAAAAAGGAAATAAGCAAGTCACGCTTTGTCACGGCTGAGTGCACGTGACATAAACGCGTCGGCGACATATCGCGTATCGTTCGAAAATTAATGAGCCCGAAGGCGCGCCGCCGCGTCGCCCGTGCTCTCCGACTTGCTCTCCAAAGCGCGTCCAGGAAAAGTCCCGCCGTAATGATCCGTTGGCACGGGACCGGCTGACCAATTTGCCGGAGCACCCTTCACTGTTCCTACTACCACCATGCCCGTAACCGCTATCGAGGACTTTCCCGGCTTCATGAAGGCCGTACGTCGCGTGCTACCTTCCTCCAGAAAACTTGGAAATTTTACCCATCGCGCAGATTAACAGCGAAACGCCCGTTATAATCGACTTCTGGGCTCCGTGGTGCGGTCCTTGCAAGATTATCAGCCCGATTTTCGAGAAATTCGCGGACAAGACTGAGAATGCAGCACTCAAATTCTACAAGCTCGATACGGAGGAGGTCGAGCAGGCCATGGTCGAGTCGGGCGTCCGCGTCGTATGTCGCGCCTTCGCATTCAACAGATCTGCGAGACTGACGCCCAACGTGTTAGATGCCCTCGTTCATGGTGTTCCAGAACGGTAACAAGGTCGGCGAGGTCTCGGGCGCTCAACCCAAGCTGCTCGCTGTGCGTGAACAGTTGTGACGATAATCAGCACTGACGCGCATCGTAGGAGCTGATTGCAAAGCACGCAAAGGTCCCTGGTTCAGAGACGGCAGCGGCGGAGCCTGCAGCCGCCCCGGCCCCTGCACCGACGCAAGAGACATCCGCCTAAACCCTGCGACAATCTTGCTCTTGACTGTCGCAGCTTTGAGGCCTGGTACCTTTACATAGAGTTATTCACCTAATTATATCGATGAATGTATGTGTATCCGTCTGAAGTTTGCCACTTTCGCTCCATCTCGGGCGCCACTAGCTCGCCGTAGTTCAGGTATTAGCTTTCTCTATCTAAGTAAGTACATTGCTAATCGTCGTTATCCCAGTTGCCCGACTGCTGAGGGATCTTCGGTCCTCCGGCAGGCTTGCTCATGATGATGCTGTCGACATTGAGCACGGACACGGCGGCCTCAGTCGCGAGCTTAATCGCCCATGCCTTAGAAGCGAGCGAGTCGTATATCTTGGTGGCCGCCGCGTCGAGAGTCCCGTCGGATTCGTTCTGCCCAAGATGTTAGCGAGCGCGCAAAGCAAAAAGTAAAAGAGGGTACAAACCTCGACATCGACACCCCACGCCTCGCCGCCGGCCGTCTCGTGCTTCGCCCACAGCCGGCTCACGACCTCGTTGCCCTCCGCACCACCGAGGGCGTTCTCCGCAAGTATCCGCGGCACGCACTCCAGCGCGTTCGCAAACCGCCTTACACCATGCTGCGGCAGCCCCTTGAGCCCCGCCCCATAATTCTCCACGCGCTTCGCGAGCTCAATCTCTACCGCACCCGCACCAGGCACCATCCGCCCGTCCTTAATCAGCCCCTTGAGCACATTTACCCCGTCATCGACCGCGCGCTCGAGGTCGTCGAGGCGATTTGCCGTCGCGCCGCGCAGCACAATCGTCGCGGTCCTGGTGCGGTCGCCCTTGCTCGTCGGGTCAAAGCCCTCGTCGCCGTCGATGAGCTGCCGCAGGACCGTGACACGGTCGCCGCCAATCTCGATCGTCTCGAAGACGTCGACGTAGCCCATCTCCTCCGGCGTCGGCGGCCCCATGCGCGCGAGCGGTGTGGCGTTGACGACACGGCAAAGCCGCCGCAGCTCGAATTTAGAGAGTACCTTGAGCACGGCGATGTTGTGCCGGTTGAGGTAGTGCAACGTCAGGTCGGACATGGACGAGCCGCCGACGATGACAGAGACGCCCGAGGCGGCGATTTGGGCGATTATCTGGGCGAAAAAATTAATTGAGATCGATGGATGGAAGAAAAAACAAGCGGACCATCTCGAGGTGCTTTTCTTCACCGGTTGTGAAGTTTAGCATCTCCTCCGCGTTTTTGATCAGTACCGTGCCCTTCGTTTCCGTCTGGGCAACGTCCAAGGCTGATGTGAATACGGCCACTTTGGCCTTTTTGGCGTGTTTGACGGAGCCTAGAACGCGTTGACGGCGATATAACATCGAATAAAAAAGTACTGACCCTCCGGCTCGCGTCCAAACACCATCCCCTGCACGACGCGGCTGCCCGACAAACTGCCACCCATTATTTTGACCACGCGGACATTGTCGACGTTGAAATTACGCGGGTTTGTGGGCATGACAGCGAGCGCGGCCTCTGCTATCAGGGCCGCGAGTGGGTCCTCTAGCCCATACTGCTTTGACGCGAGTGCTGGCTTGAGTGCTGCGGCGAGAGTCAACGGAGTCATCGGTGTAGGCAGGCTGAAAGTAGAGAGCGCTGCGAGCGCGATTAGCATCGTTGCGTAGTATCACCAACAGGATCGCCGCGCACTTTCTAACTCGGCCAGCGCCTTTGCGCATGCGAGCTCGTAGCCAGGGATGATGTCCGTCGGCTTGAGGCCCATTATAAGCAGGTTCTGGGCTTTTTTGAGGAGCTCGCCGCCGAGGATGATGACCATGTTTGTAGAGTCGCCCATCTCGGATTCCTGCGCCTGCGACGCCATGACAAGCAGCTTGGCCGCAGGGTGCACGACCTCGATCTCGCGGATGATCGTCGCCGCGTCCGAGGTCACAAACAGCTTCCCCAGGTGATTTATTATGAGTTTATTCCGTCCTGAATTCGCGCATTAGCTTGCGCGATCTTGAGCGAGTATTGCACTACCGTTTGGGCCAAAACTTGTCCGCACAAGATCGGAAAGCTCTACGACCGCCTCGATGTTTCGCAGGATAGCCTCGTCGAGTCCTTGCAGGTACTTGTATCCATCCTTGAATATCGGGAGATTGTTGGATTTGGGGACCTTGAGGGACATGGTGTAACTGTAAGGAGGACGCGTCCAAAAATGGCACAGCCACAGGTACTTTGTTTGGTTGAAATGGCGATGCCTTCGGTTCAGCTCACTGAGCTCAGTTCATCCTCTCCCAATCCTCTCCCGTAATCGGGGCCATAGTATTACTATCGTGGAAGCGGCAAAATCGCTTGGGCAATTCTTATTTTCCGAAAAGTGAATCTTTCCTTTGGCAGGCCGCCAAACGGACTCAAGAGCGTTCGAAGACGCAGAGGGCCCGGGTACGGATTATAGAATTCGGAGAGATCATACAGTTACAACAGAGGCAGGTGAGGACAGGCCCAAGGCAGATATAGGTTTGCTGGTGAATCCAGGATCGCATTACGAAGCGAGTGACCCCTCGTCGAGTTTCTGTTCTCCAATGTCGATCGGTAATGCTGCGTCTCCATGCACGGGCCCCATCCCATCCATTCAAAAGACCTTTGTCGACGTTACATTGGCTTCGAAGGGAGTTGCGTGAGCAGCACGCCGTAGCGCTTTTTAATCGTCACACGGTGCCGCGAGAACTTGTCGTCGGGCGAGAATCGCGCTATGCAGGTGAAATTGGCGAAGCGGGAAGAGGTCAGCGAGTACCAGAGTGGTAGGAAGACGTGGGACGCACCAGGGTGTGCCGATTTGGTTATGCGACCCGAATCTGTCAATTTCTGCAAGGGAAAGAAATGAGAAAGCAAATGGGCGGAGAGCAGAGGTGTCGCACCTTGAGAGTGTATGTTCTGTTGCCAGACTCGTCGGTCGTGTACATTAAATGCATGGCGAAGGAGTTAAGACGCCGAAAGACGAGAGTCGTGAATGGGCGAAAGTAAAAAGTTTTCAAAGCACGTGAATTGTGATTGCCGAGACTTCGGCAATATCGGCACTTTGACGCGACCCTTTGCCCCTTTTGTTGAACCTGGCCCTGCTCCTGCCCTGCTCTCACTGCTGCCTTCAATCCAATATTCCAGCGTATCTAGATCGAAGAGTTGTAATGTGGCCGCCAAATCATCAATGGCCCCGACCGTTGCCCGAGCAAGCTGCCAGGCAGGCTCTCCTGCATATCTGGCATCTGCGTCGCCGCTCGCGCAGTAGAACGCATAAGCGCCCAGTAGTACCGTCTCCCTCTCACTTGGGGTGAGTGCTGTGGCGAAGGGCGAGTTACTCTAGATATCGACGAGAGCTCTGGTCGTTTTACTACCGTCGACATTAGGCGTTCAGATCTATAAGGCATACTACAACGATATATGCAGATGATTCTGAGAAAGTTGGAATATCTTTCAACGGTCTCAATATGTCCTACCTCGGGCTGGAAGCTCTCCTGAAGGAGCTCGTAGAATCAAAAGGAGAAAATGTGGTGAGTGTCATAATATACTAACTTTGAACATTGCTGAATTTTCAAGACCGTGATTCTGAACTGCGAGCTCATAGTCGACCTCAGTCGGATACGGACAAGACCTGTCCGAACGATGGAGTAAGTGATTCATTCCTTCCCAGCGCAGTTAAACCACTCAACAAAAGTAGCCGAGGAGGTAAAATCGTCTCCCTGTCTGATCCTTGCCGCCTACTCCGACCCCGACACTCCACCGGAAGAATCCTTCACTCAACGCCTCTTACATCAACTTCGGAATCCCCTCTTGGACCGAAAACGTCTCAGTCCCTCCGTGTTGATGAAGCGGATAAGAACTCATCCAGGAGAATTTTTGTGCTGTCATGGTGCTGAAGTCATTGAGAATCGAAAGAAATCCGTGGACCCGGTGGCCATATATAGATCATGGCCGCTTGCTCGCAATTCATTTCGAGGCGACCGTCAGTCTGGAAGTGGCACGTTCAGCGACTGGATCAGCAATGTCGGGCGAGATGAAGCGTCGAGAATCGCATTCGGGAAATTAGGCATGCAAATTGTCAGGAAATCCAGACGAGGAATATTGACCTTGCGACCCTTTTTGAACAAAGCGAGATTTAATACACTACTCACGCCAACTCCAATCGCAGAGCATCGTACATGACGCGACTCCCAGACCCCGGTGCCAACCCTAGCACCACCTGATTTGTTCCATTGACCAGCCAGCTCCCCGGGAACGTCCACTTATTCGCGACAGTAAAGCAGCTGATGCCCGACCGCTCAAGACAGCTCGAGCTCACATTGCTCGGAATGATCCACTCCAGGGTATTCATCACATTCACCGTCGCGACGAGGGGGAAGTTCGCGAACGCCGCCGTCGAGAAGTCCTCGTTCCCCGTCACGCCGCTCGCTCCCGCCAGCTGGATCGTGAATGTAGCCGTGGAATTCGTGGGCGGCTGCTGAGGCAAATCAAATGCGATGGTGAAGTTGACCTTCTGCCCGCTCGTGGCAAGTTGTGCGTAATTCTAACGGCTGGATCAGTTTGAGGTACTAAAGGACAGGCGAGGACATATACCCAATCTGTTCCGACGTCGCTCTGGCCTACGATGAAGTTGACCCCGTCCGGGAACTCGCTGACGAACGAATACGCGCCCCAGTAGCTGCGATACTGCATGGGGTGATAGGTCTTGACGGGATCGAGCTCAAATCCGTGCTTGAATTCGCCCGCCGATTTATCCGGCGTCCCAATACGCCATATTTCTTGCCCTGCAGGACCCAGTGCCTCAGCAGCTACTTTATCAGTGGAATGAAACGGCCTACCAGCACTTTCCTCCTCCCATGTTAAGCCCTTCAACGATGTCGTCTTGCCCGCCTGAACCTCGACACCATCCTTCACGAACGACCCGAAGACGCCTTGGAATTAATCAGCGATCGCGCGTCGATAGACAGCGCTCATCCGCTCACCTGTTCCGTACATGGTCAATCGATACGTGCCTGCAGCCACATTCGAGATCTCGATTGCTCCTTCAGGGCTAACGTCTCCCCAGTACTGCAGTGCCTTGATATCGAGCACGTTCCGCGGGAAGTCCAGCCCGTTGGCGCTAAGAACTGCAACGACATCCTGTACCCCATGAGGAAGACCCATATCCGAGAGGGATACGGTGCCGCGCGCGACGGGGGGCGTGAATCCAGGAATCAAATGTGCAATAGATTGGTAAAAGTCGGCGTATTTGTCAAAGTCGGCTTCTGCCTCTGCGTCGGCTCGAAGAGTTGGAAGGCTGGAAAGCAGTCAGCATGTAGGATAGACAGGCGAAGAGAGCAGTTGAGACCTGGCGTTCTGGCCTTTGTTGAAGTACAGATATTGGGGACCCCATGTGCGGTCGTAGCCTTCGTCGGTGAGATTGCTCGTCGCGGCTCCTTGATGACTAGAGGCGAACTGGGATGGCGTGCCCCGTCAGCATCGCGAAGCCGACTAATGAAAGAAACTTGCGTAGTAATATATATGCGGAATACGAAAGAGATCAGGGCCCCCCTCCGGTACTCCAATCATTCCATCGAGAAGAAGGTCGTAATGGGTCGGACCACCGTAGAGCGTATCCTGAGTCACTGGCGAAAACTTGAGCAACTAGGAAAATGACAGCACAAACGAAATTATGCACCAGAAACCATCCATGCCCCGTACGCCATTCCTGTCTCTGTTTGCCCGTATAATCCATGTGCCTTGCGTTTCCTATAGGCGTCGCTTAAAAAATATTTGGTCCACCAGTCGGAGGTCTGCTGCACAAACGGCTCGTCTGGAGTGTTGGTCGCCAGATCCCACGTCGCGTCTTGCGCCTGCACGGCGGGTGTTATGGCGTTTTGGTCTGGGATAGTGACATTTAAGATGGGGTTCGTGCTTGCCGTCTGCCACAAGGTCGTATTGAACTGGTAGACCTCGCGAATCTCGCGGACGGGGATACCACCATCTGCGAAGGGTGGGCCGACTGATGAATTGCTGTAGTGCATGCGAGCAAAGTTGTGCAGGCCGGTGGAGGTTGGTGTGTCGCGGATGATATACCATTGCTGGAATGTATGGCCTATCGGCAGAACCTGTTGCATGAATACACCAGCGTATGCAGTATGTGAGCTATCAAGGCCTTGAATGAGGGTGAAGGTCGCGTTTCCGTCGGTAGCGATGTGGAAAATGTCGGAAGCGGGAACTTCGTACCCTATTGGTTTGCTTAGAAAGGCCTTGACGAGAAATGAGCCCATTCTTACCCATTGGTACACAGTGGCATTCATAATAACCACGTCCAGATGTATTAGATTGCGGTCCTTGCAGATCTTGGTCGTCGAGATGAATATGACCTAAAATCCCATTCGTTTTGTCGATGCTGCAGAGGCGTATGTGGTCGTATGGTATGAATGAACTGAGCCACGTACGTGAAGGATAACCGGTCGTTGTTGATAGCAATGATGGTGTCATTCTCAGCGGCAGAGATTTTGCCCTTGACGCGTGCGGCGAGCAAGAGGCAAAGAACTAGTATTCTCATGCTGACCTTGCCTGCCAAGGAAGGGGTCGGAGTATTTAAGGCGTGGTTGGCCTCCAAATCCTATGACCATTTTCTCGGACCGCACGATGTGCGCCGTCGAGAGACTTCCTTTCTCTGGGCATGTGGTCGGGGCTTCTTGACGGGGGCGGTCCGTTATTTTGTTGGCGCGGCGCGGTCGGTTTTCAGGAAAACGGAGACTCTGAGCGTTGCACGTCGAATGTTCAAGTTGGTTGCAAGTTGAATGCAGTAACCGACGACCGTGGTCCGTTACGTACTACCAGTATCCATCGCGCCGACATTCGGCATGGAATTTGGATGATCCACTGACATTTCTCACCTCAAAAAATGAAAAGAGTAAGATTCATACAGAAATTCCTCGTCTACAAAGACCTCAAAACCGATGAGCCTCGACGAAAATCTACCTCTCCGTCGTCTGAACCTTTTTAAAGTCAGCCCTCGCCGATTTTGCCGCACTCGGCACGTTCTTTGAACGCCTCGGCAGCCATCCTTCTCTTCAGGAGAGGCACCCTGGACTAAATTAACGGGACTGCTGTCATTATACACATAAATAGGCTCCATTTCCCTTTCCAGTTGGTTGCTTTGAAGATCGGCCAACCTTGCCGACTCCTGCCGCAAACATACCTTCGCCGGACTGTCACCTTTCAATCAAAAACCTTTTGAACTGCTGCTGAAGCCAACGCCCTAAACCGAAGTGGAGAGACGCGAAGCGCCCCGCCGCGCTCTTGACAGGCGGGTTAAAATGAAAACCAACGAATCAAGAAGTTCAACCCTGCTGGTTTTCCGCAGAATGTCCATTCGCCTGGGCAGAAATTGCGGGAAGGATCATAAAATAACCATGGCGCCGTACACAACTTCCAAAAAGTTAGTAGACCCTAGGATATTATTCAAAGGCGTGGAATTCGAAGAGTCGGCGTTGAATTTTTGGGCCGCAACTTCGATGCACAGAAAATGGTGCGTGCTGCAGGAATTCAAAAACTGCCCAAGAATAATAGTACATGGAATCTCGGAAGGAACGTCGACGTGCTTTGGCGTTATTCAGTATTGTTGTTCGTCGCACGCGACATTGGCCAAGTTGTCCGCCTCTTCGTTTTCCTCCCGCGGGACCCATACAAAGTCGACTCTTCCGCCATCGTTAATGTCGTCAATCATTTCCGACGCCCTCTCAATTAAATCGCGATTTACAACCTCAAGTCCTTGAAGATATCAGAGCAGCACATATCGCGAGTCAGGAAATCCGCCTCCTACCACGCGCGTTGCACCAGCCGTTGGTCATCCACTTTTCGATCCAGTCGCGCAGACAGCCTATGACATATTTCGAGTCGGTGTGCACGGTGAGGATGAAGAATGGGCTGGTCTCGAGGGCGGCGCGTCTCTCAATCGCTAGCTCGAGTGCCAAGATTACGCCAGTGAGCTCCGCTCCTGCATTGCTGAAGATTCGAGATTTTTCGGTCAGTAATCGGGGGATACGCACTCTGATTCGTGGGTGCGGGGTACTGAGGTAGATGACGCGTCCAGCCTTTCGACCCGTTCAAAGGTTTGCTGAACCATACACCGGCTCCGCCAATTGACCCAGGTTGTCCATTCCCACGGCAGGCGCCGTCTGTCCAAACGTCAAGTTGGTATGGCATATCTCTTGAGGAGGACTAGGAGGAAGAATGAAACGGAGGAAATAATAACAAGCGTTGGGCAAAGCACGCAGTTCGGCTCCGTACTGCGCGGATCTTATCGGCCTTGATCTTCCCACGGTTCGTTTCACGCAGATACACAGTTGATTGAAGCACCTTCGTGTTGGATAGATTTTTTGGTGCTACATAGAGTGATAAACACACCATTTGAAAATTGGGCAAAAGATAATATCAAGTGCGACATTTCAAACTCCGCCATTTTTGCAGCCTAGGGATCACGTGGAACACGGTCACGACTTTTGATTGTTGCAGCTCGCTTGATTCAGATTTTCTTGCTCAAATGCCTCGCCTCGACGCGGCTCGGCCGTGGCGACGGTGACTCGGACGTACCATACCAATTCAAAGGGCAAGCAGTGCTCGCCTCGTTCCGCCGTTCCGAGGCCCATCAAACCCCAAATGCTTCTTTCCCCAGCGGCAGAAGAGGCTGGTGGACTGGATTTTGAACTGTTCTAGCGGTGAATAATTGCTGGCTTTTTTCCAGCAACGACGTGGCTCAAAAACTTTCAATTCTCCAGCCCTCGTCGAGACGATCCAACTCGTACTAGAGATTTGGACCAATGGAGAACGCTTGCAGATGGAATAGAGGTGGATCAAATGGGTACAGGTATACAGCCTGGTTGACGGAACTACGAGTGGGGGTCCTCAACTGCTTCTTGTCTTGCGCCCTCGTACGTCAAAATTCTTCGAACATGCCAGCGACCAATCCACCCAAGCCAATCCGTGTTTGGCTCACTCTAAGTCCTCATCCTATCGTTGTCTTCAAAGATGTTGAACTAACCATCTAACAGCTCCTGGCCCTGACTCGTGGAAGTAAGCAAACCACGCTGGGCTTCACAAACGAACCACGGTACCTGGAAGCTTTGCTGACACGCCTCATGATAGATCGTCTTCCTGCTGGAAGAGCTTGGTCTTAACTACGAGATCGACTCCCTCAGTTTCCCTGACGTGAAGAAGCCCTTCATCGACGTCAACCCCAATGGCCGTGTACCAGCTATCGAAAACCTCAACACGGACCTAACTCTGTGGGAATCTGGCGCCATTCTTCAATATATCGTCGAGCGCTACGACGCCGAGCATCGCGTCTCGTATGAGGTGTCAAAGCGCGACACCTCAGCTCTCAATACCTGCACTTTCAGATGAGCGGGCAGGGCCCCTACTACGGCCAGGCCAGCTGGTTCCAGGTTTTGCACCCCGACAAAATCCCGTCCGCCATCGAGCGATATGCCAACGAGATCAGGCGGATCATCGGTGTGCTGGAGGGTGTCCTCGCCGGGAAGAAATCGCAGTGGCTCGTCGGCGACAAGATGACGTTCGCCGACATGGCATTTGTGCCGTGGGATTTGCGGCTCAGCGAACTCCTCCTCCAATCCTGGGACGAAGTGTGGGACGGCGCGCCTCACGTCCGTGCTTGGCACGAGTCGATGGTCAACCTGCCCTCGTGGAAGCGGTCGATGGACATTCGCGCGCGCCTGCTGGATGAGCAGGGCCTGCAGTGAAACGGCTTCCCCAAGCGCATCACGACCTTCGAGAAGGAGATTGCTGCTATGGATGCAGCTGAGAAGGAGCAGCAGTGAAATAACCAGCTTTTGAGGCTTAACAGTTACCGAACCACCCCTTGCCGAAACACTCGGTTTGCCATTTGCGAAAAATGTAAAACATGTGTAACGATTTTGGCCGGGCTTGGACCGCGCTACCTGCTGAAGACGAGCATTCCGGGGGTGCACATGTACAGCAATGCGCAGCTGTAGGCAGATGCGCTCCATCACATATAGTGCGCCGGTGTCGGTGAACACTGATGTCCTTTTAGCTCTTGTTCGCGTAGCAAGACGACTCGACTTCTTTTTTTCCCAGTTGACGAGTTTATCCTCGCTGGCGGAGGCAATTTGTCCTCCTTTGAGAGAGGGAACCTGACCGGACGCGCCTAGTAGCGCTGTCTTGACCTATCCACTCATGCGAAAAAACTGCGATACAAGTGCCTGTTTTCTCATCATACGCACAGCAATTCAAAGAGACGAAGGCGGCGAATGCTGTCATCGGGTTGCGATCCGTTCAGCTTGACTCTAAACTTTGATTCAATTTGAGTTCAACACGAGTTCAACCGTGGAACTTTTCTAGATTTCTTCCTTATCTTATCTTGATACACGATCTATTCTCCAAGCGAGGGAACCTTTCGTCGTGGTTTCCATAAAAATACAACTAAGATCTAACTCTAAGTATGGACAAATTTAGAGGAACCGGCAACACTTGCGATTCCTGGCTGTAAGTTATGAGGGACGACAATTCGCGGACGGCAGTAAAAGCCTGGGTGATTCGCAGAACCCATGTATGAGGTCGAGGTTTGCGACGCGCGCCTACGGGCTGTGCGCGTACTTGGAGCGCTGGCGCAAGACGTGCCCATACTTGAGCAGGAGCCAGAACACCGGCATGAGGAGGAAGGAGATGCCCGCAAGCAGCGCCGAGCCGGGTCCCAATCCCAGATTCGTGAAGAACGCGCGTCCGAATAGCCTGTAATTCAATCAGCTTTAGGTCGAGTCGACATAGAGAAGGAAATACGCACGGGAACACACTCGCAATCGCCGATCGGAAGAAATCGTTCCCAGCGAGAACGGATGCGGCGTAGGCGGGGTACGCAGATGTCACGTACATTAGGATGCTCTGGAAGTTGAGGAATATGCCGGGAAGGTAGAGCGCCGCGCCGATGACGGGGACGATCCAATGGATGCTTGCTTTCGCGGAGAACCCGAAGATAAGCACGCTCGTGGGGATGAAGATGCTCGCCATCAAGCCAATCTCGAGCCGGATTTCAGGAGCAATCTCGGTGTTGTTGGCGGCAGCGCGCGCGTACCGAGGCGCAATATGGTATTTTTGGTAAAGGCAGTAGACGGTATACTGCGATGTGGATTAGACGGAAGTCAGGTGTGGTGGGAAAGGCAGAAGAAGCTTACAGTGAGAGTGCCGGTGACGATGAACGCGAGGAAGGGCAGGCCGCTAACGCCCTCGTTGAAGTGATAGATGTCGCTGAACACGAGCGGGAACGCTTCGAACCAGAGGTAGAAGATTGCGTCTGGAATCAATCGTTAGTATCGCAGAATATATATATATATAAAGCTGAAGGGACGTACAAACAAAGCCCAGGTAGATGTTGGCGAAGGCAAGGCGGGCTCTTTCGCAAGGACGAAAGGTCGGACGAGCGACTCGTACATGATGCTCGTCGCAGTCTTCGTCTCCTGCTCGCGTTCTGCCGCGGTGCGGAGCTCCGTGTTGCCCGTGAGTTTCCTCAGACGTTGTGCGCGGCGAAGCAAAATTGTAGGTTCGTACGTCTCAGGAAGGAGGAGGGACAGGAAGACCACCGCGAAGGAGGTGATCCAAAGGAGCTCCATCATCGGCCATCGCCAGCCCTTCGCCTGTGCTGCAAATCCGCCGATGACCGGGCCTGTTATGGGTCCTGCGACGGCACCGAGCGCCCAGATTCCG